>MU228473.1:35343-56823 GCA_018584345.1 Thuja plicata | reverse complement strand
TCTTCTTCTGCAGCTGTTTCTGGTACTGCATTTCAGTGTTCCTGTCACCTCTCCTAGTTCAGCATTATGGGGGGGTTCACCTGTTGGTTCTATTGCTTCCTAGTTTGATTGATCAGCTCTTCAGACATTTGTCTTCTCTACTTGGTCATGCAATTTAGTGGGGGTTCCAGCAGTATCTTCTTATAGAGTTTTCAGTTCATGCTTCGGAGATGCTTCTAGCTCTTTTCTTGTTCCTTTCTCTGGGACACCTTTTTCCCTAGATTGAAGGCTCAGTTTCCTTCATCTAGTTTGCTTTCTTGTTTAGGTACCTGATCAGGCCTAGTTATCGGGACCCTTCTTTCCTGCTTTCTGCAATAGTTAGCTATTTTGCTTCTCCCTAAGTTACACTTAAGGGGGGGTGTTAGAGTAATTAATTAAGTTACTCTTTAGTGCTTAAGTTTCACTTAGGCAGTTTCTATTTCCTAGAAGTTTCCCTTTTAGGGTTTCGGTATCCTTTATAAGGAATCACCGCTTTCATTTCTTCATAGAGATTGTAATCATTTTATTGTTGTTAATAGAAGCTTATTCTTGCAACATGGTTTTCAACTCTCTGGCTTTTTTGCTACCATAGCTCTCTTTGTCTTCTGTCTTGCTTCTTCTCGTGACAGTGTTTGCATGCAGGTTTCTTGGGTTGATTTGCAGTTCAGCAAATCTAACAGTGTCCTCCTCATCATGAGTGTCTCCCCTTGCTATGGTGCTGCAAATGATCTAGGAGAGTTAACACTTTTACAGCCATCCACTCTCACCAAATTTTTCCTCCTTTCTCCTTGATAACTTGAGCTTTCTTTCTAAGGACACCTTGAAGCCATGTTTCCAACTTGGTGAAATTTGAAGCACTTGAAGGGTTCATAATTTCTCCCTCCAAATCTTCCCCTTGAATTAGATCTTCTTCCTCTAATGGTACCTCTATAACTACTATCCCCTTGAGTATTATCTTGATTGGATTCATCAGAGGCATTGAAACTTTGACCCCTTTCACTAGACATCCCTATGCTTCTACTATGAAACTCTCTTTGACCTCTCCCTCTACCATTTTAATCCTATCTCCTCTTCAATTTCTCTTCAACCCTTAATGCCAACCGATCACATTTATGGATAGATTTGGGGGTACATAGGTTTAATTCATCTTGGATGTTCATTCTTAGGCCATTAAGATACCTGGCCACCCTCTCACTCTCTATTTCCATAGTTTTGAATTTCATAGTGAGCTGTTGAAACTTCTCTATATAAATGGAGACATCCATCTCCTTTAGTCTCAGACTTTGTCTTCTCTTATGAGGTTGTACTTCATAATCTTTTGGCACATAGGCCTCTTTAAGAAAAGTTAGCATCTTCTTCCAAGTAGATACCACACTCTTACCTCTCTTCACTCATTCATCTTGAATGAAGTTCCAGCAAGTAAGGGTTGCTCCCTTTAGTCTAGACTTGGGTATTTTCATCTTCTAGTGTTCAAAGATTTATTCACATTCAAAAAAACTTGTAAGGGAGTCTATCCAATCTATAACCAAATCTGGGTCCATCTTCCCACTATACACTAGAAGATCTAACTTTCCTTCCATGTTCCTTCTCTCCATGGTTTTAAATGCATTTGAGATGGGTTTTTGGTCTGTAGGAACCTCTTCTTCTTCCCCTCCTCACACCTTTCTTATTTATTTATAGAGTCATCTTCATCCTTCCTATCCACCTTTCCATTCAACATATCTATTTCTATTCTACTTTCTCTGTTCTCTGCCATCTGCTCTCGCACAATATTTTCAAGTTATACATTGGTTACTCTTGGAAGTAGTTCTCTCGCCTCTATTTGTGCTTCTTCCCCTGAAATATTTCCCAAAATACTTCTCCATAAGGATCTTTCTATGCTCTGATACCAATTGATGCAGAGCCCTTGCTTCTCTACTCTCTTAATTATGATAGGTTCCTTAATCCAAGGACCCTAACATCCTAACTTTGACTCCATAGTGTGATTTACACTTTGTTTATTGGGTTCCATATCCCCTTGAAAAAAAGTTCTTCCAAACCTAAACAAATCCTTAGGTTTACCTTATTGACTTTAAGTGACCCTTGAGAACAAAATGACATACTTAGGGCTTGATGTGATTCCCAAGACCCATGGGACATAAAGGGATTTAAGATGGTGTTTTCAAGGCCAACATGACAAGAAATAACCATTGTTTCTGCACTTCCAATCCATTGGTGAAAACTTACTTCACAATTGAATCCTAATCATTGTAGCCCTTCCTGGATTGTTTTTCCCACTTTACTCCTTATTCCTCCAAAGGACCCAACTGTAATGAGCCTAACTCGTTCTATCCTCAAATTGACTGTAAGAAACTCTAAAATTCTGGAAGTTGATTCTTTCTTTCAATCTTTTCAACAATGTATATATTTCTTTTTTTACAACATTTTCCCAAATATAGAATTTTCATTACAAGTAAATTCAAATTTTAAATCAAATACTACTGGAGTTCATTACCCTTCAAAATTCTGAAATTTCATATATCAAACCCGATTCCTTTTAAAATCAGCACCTTAAAATTAAACAATAATATTCAAAGGAAGGGAAATTGCTTAAGTAAACCTAGAATGCCATCCATGATTCTTCCTAAGGCTAAACATGACTTGTATAAAAAATTACAGCTGATAAATAGTAATTAGCGGAGGTTGTTTGCAATGTTTTCAAGCTATAATCACACTCCATAACAACAACTCCTTCATACACCCTGGTTATTTTTTGAACAAGTCACAACCATTTCCCAAAAACTACCGCAACTAGCACAATATCATCAGCTCTCAAGGTTGATTCAAAGTGTTGGAGCAAACAAAGAATTCACAATTCTTTGCACATAAACTTAAATCTCAAACCCTTATTCTAGACTTCGACAACTTGCACAAGTGTAATAATAATCGTAAGGTAATGAAGAATATTTTTGAAAGCTATATATATAAAGATTGAATCTTCTCCAATAAGGCTCAAATTCTTAGCTTCAAGAGGAAGCTCTTCATAACTTAAACCATAAGACTTCATTAAGTTTGGATAAAATATATAACTTTAAAATATAAACTCCCTTTTCCCTCCACTTAAAAATCCAAACTTAAGACATTATAATATCATTAAATGATTAATGATTTGATATATTATAAGCTCAAGACAATAATTAATTAAGATAACTTAATTAATTAATTTCATTTACTTCAAGCCCACTCTGATTTAATTGCATGTCAAAACATCTGCTTAGACACCCTGCTATAAATAACAAATGACAAAAAAGACTTATTATAAATAGTAAGTACTCACTCAGAGACTCCTAAATCCAAACATTGCCCCATGAGGGTCGCAATGATGGGATAACAATCATGTCCCCAAACACTTTCTAAATCAGGGACATCACAGTCCTCCCTCCCCAAGATTGCTTGTCCTCAAGCAATCACAATATGGGATGCTAAAGAATATCCTCTGATTCCCAAGTGACATCCTCAACAGGTAAACCTTACCACTTCACCAAGAACTCTCTGATCACTCAACATCACAAATGCCTCTCTCGTGTCTCCAATATGATTTTAGGAATCAAGTCTAATTTCCCCTCATCATCAAGGGGTGGAAAAATAGAGGACAAAATAAAATGCCTACCTAATGCCTTCTTGAGGTGCAACACATGAAAAACATTATGCACTGTGTCAAGTCCTCTAGAAAATCCATCTCATAAGCAACTTTTCCTACCTCTCTAACAACATGGAAAGGCCCATAATACCAAGGCTTGAGATTCTTAGCTTAGCTCTTCTAGATAGATGACTTCCTATAGGGATGCAACATAAAATAAACCATATATCCAACTTGGAAAGAGCGAGCAAGTCTCCTTTGATCAACATACTACTTTTTCTAATTATTAGCTCTCTAAATATTGTCTTGCAATGTTCCCATAATGTCCTGATTTTCCTATAGAAAATCACCTTCACTGGGAACATTTCTATCACTGAAAAGAAAATCCAAGAAACTAGGAGGATAATATCCATATAGATCTCATAAAGGAGTCATGCAAACAAACATATGGTGAGTGTAATTATAGAAATACTCACATAAGTAAATCCACTTCACCCAAGCTCTCTAGTACACAGACACATAATTTTGAAAATAAACCTCCACCCATTTATTAACAATCTTAGCCTGACCATTAGTCTGAGGGTGGTAATGAGTACTAGGAGTCAACTCTATCCCGCACAACCTAAATAGATCATGCTAGAAATGACTCATAACTCAGCTATCTTGGTCATTCACTATATTCTAGGGTAAACTATGCAATCTGAACACCTCTCGAAAGAAGAAATCTGCAACTTGAGTGGATGAAAAAGTAGTAGTGATCGGGAAAAAATGAGCACACTTCATAAGATGATCAACTACCACAAAAATTCAATCCCTACCCTAGGCTTTAGGAAAGCCCACAATGAAGTCCATGGAAATGTATTACCATTTCCGCTCAGGAATGAGTAATTTTTGTAGTAACCCTTCTCGATATATGTGCTCTTGTTTGTTCTACTAGCAAACATAACACTCTCTAACATATTATTGCACATCATACTTTAGGCCATTCCAAGTAAATGTTTCCCACACATGCCTATATGTTTTTAAAAACCTAGGATTCCCAGCTAAGGGAAAATCATGGAAAGCTCTCAACACTACAAACCTGACACTCGGTCCTAGAACCAACAATACACACTCCTTTTAAATGATCAACTCATTTACAAGAGTATACCTGCCATCTTGTATGGTCCTATCAATAAAACCAGATGCCCACTGATCTCTAGCATACTCTGCAATAGAACCAAAGTAAAAGCTATAGAGGGGATTATACCCTTGACAACAAACTTCACTATAGAGATGTTGATAGAAAACTAACTACTTTTGAGGCCGCAGAATTGGGAGATACTTTACCTAAAGTTGAGTCAATATTCAAGGCAACTATGCATAAGAACAAAAAGACCTTATCAGTAATTGCAAGCACCAGCTATGGTGACCTAAGAGAAGATCTTGGAGACTATGTTGAGGAATGGGAACAGATACAAGAGGAAGAAATAAACCTAGATGAAGTGGTAGCATTGATCGCTAGAAGAGAGAAGAGAGGTAAGGGTAAATTTGAAGGAAAATTACCTTTGAAATGTTTTTCACATAACAAAATTGGTAATTTTGCATCTAGATGTCCTGCAAGGGTTGCTAAGCATAAACCTGAGCTTTAAAAATCAAAGTATCCTAAAGACAAGGAATGTTATTATGCTATTGAGGGTGTTTCTGATGATGATGGTGACTATGATGAAATTGGATTAATTTATATAAAGGATGATGAAACTATACATGAATAAAAAGCCTTAGTATCTCATGTTGAAATAAATTTTAATGAGTTATAAACAGTGGTTTTTCACATCATATGACTGGAGATAAAAATAAATTTTTGAAATTGAAAAGATATGATGGTGGTGTTTTTAGATCTGGTGACAATAATCCTAAACTTATCATTGGAGTTGGATCTATTTCTCTGGATGGAAAGACTAATATTGACAATGTATTACTTGTTGATGTACTTAAGCATAATGTGTTGAGTGTTGGACAACTAGTGGACAAAGGTTATCAATTGAAATTCATTGATGGAAAATTCTCTATCAGAAGTAAATCAGGAGATTTGATCACATCTGGTACTAAATCTAGATGTAATGTGTTTGAATTGAATACATCTAAAGCTTCTTGTTCTATTGAAAAGGTTGATAATAGTTGGTTGTGGAATAGAAGATTTTTTCATGTTAACTTTGATAACATTGTGAAGGCAAGTATGACTAATGCTGTAAGAGATCTACCTAAGATTGTAAAGCCATATAACACTATGTGTAGAGAGTATGTTATGGGGAAGAAAACTAGAAGTAGTTTTAAAAGAAAACCTTATTCAGCAAAAGGGAAGTTGGATCTGGTGTATACAGATCTGTGTGGTCCTACAAGAAAAAGATCATATTATGGCCAAAGGTACTTAATAATTTTTGTTGATGACTTTTCTTGAATGATGTGGGTTACATATTTGAGAGAGAAATCTAAAGCATTTGAAAAATTCAAGTTGTTTAAAGAAAAAGTTGAGAATGAATCTGGTTTGAAGATAAAATGTTTGAGATCAGATAGAGGTGAAGAGTTTACATCAGACTTATTTAATACCTACTATGAAGAACATGGAATATACAGACAGACATCAGCTCCTAGAACTCCATAATAGAATTGCATAGCAGAGCAAAGAAACATAACTATATTAGATGCTGGAAGGACTATGTTGCTAGAAGAAAATGTGTCACATGTTCATTGGAGAGAAGTAGTTGGCACTGCTGTGTACACCTTGAACATAATTCAGATAAGAAAAGGTACAAGTAAGACTCCTTATGAATTATGGTTTCGTAATACCTCTCCAACCCTAATACAAGTTTTTGAATGA
Source organism: Thuja plicata (assembly GCA_018584345.1). Taxonomy (NCBI): domain Eukaryota; kingdom Viridiplantae; phylum Streptophyta; class Pinopsida; order Cupressales; family Cupressaceae; genus Thuja; species Thuja plicata. Next base: position 50,326 of record MU228473.1, on the reverse strand, counting down.
ATTAAGATCTTTAGATGTTTCCTTATATCTTAATACATGTTTTCCTGTAAAGTTGTTTATAATGATTTCATTGGCTTGTACCTGAGAATTCTAATATCAGACATATTGTCTGAAGGTATAATTTATGAATGTGTTTGTCCCCATGTATGTATAAAGGACCTTAAATACCTTTCTGAACACAGTTAGGATGTTATGTGATATGTGCTGGATGTATATAGATATGTTATTCTATTAAAGTTACTTTCGATAAATCTTGTATATCACTTAATGATTTAGGATATTTATTATGATTATGATGAGTTATTATTAGTATAAATTATTGACTAACCCAATGCTCAAGATGCTAACCCTCATGTTACATTTTTTGTGTGTGAGTGTGTGTGTCTATATACATGATGTGTCTTCATGATTTGGGACAAAGTTGTAGTTACTCACATGGATGAGGTCCACATGATGTATCGATTGTGATCATCTATCTGCAATATCTTCTTTAATATATACATCAATGCACATGTATTTCTTCTCGGCGATGCAGGCTTACAGGTACTGGGCATCAACTTCACTGGGCTTCACAGGTTTGTGAGTGCCCCAAAATCCTTGATCGTTGTTGTTTTTATGAAGATAGTACCAAGTCTCGCAAGAATAAGCCTAGCCCTGATCCTTACTCCCAGGTTGGGTCTTTTGGATTTGACCTTTGATTGTGGATTGATGTCTGATTATGGTTTCTTGGTATTTGATCATTGTGAATATTTGTTATAGTCCCTAGGACTAGGTGAATATTGTTTTGTGGTTGGATTATCAGTTAGTAATAATTTGATGGTATTATGGAATTAAATGCATGGTAATAAGCCTTTTCTAGTGTATTTAGTAATACATGATTATAATAATAATGTTTGCATGGATATATATACACATAGGCATATGGGTGCACACATATGCATATGTCTATATATATGGTTATATAAAGATGCTTTTATAAATGCTTTAATATATGTGTGTGTGTTTATGTATTTATTTATTTATGTGCCTTTTTATTTTTAACTATTATGTGAAATTATAATTAGATCTATAATTATTCCTTTAAAAGAGGAAAGTAACTAATCTTCAACTAAGGTGAAAGCAAGAATAAAATAACAGAATTTACCTAAAGCATGAAATTAAAACATAAAGTAACAAAGGTGGTAAGTTAACTAAAGAATTCTTGGGAAACTATCTACATATTAATTTATCTAAAGACTATTAAAATCCAAACTAATAACCAAAAGATGGTTTGTGGATGGTTGCATTGGTTGAAACTTCCCGAGCAACCAATCCTACCCCATATTTATGCAAGGAGAGTTGGAAGGTAAAAAGGGAGGAAGAGGACGGAGAAATTATATACAGAGAACTTTATATATACCTGAAAACTATTAGAAAGATTAAGGGAAACATTTGGAGAATATTTGGTTGATTGAAAGGTTGGAGGAGAATAGGCTTGGCTGGAATAGATTTGGATTGCCTCAAAGGTTTCTCCACAGGAATCCAGGTAGGCTCTACCTAGAAATAAGATTCATGTTCATGTGATTGCTATGTTTTGATGTGATTGTTTACTATCTTCTATAGTTGTGTGAACAATGGAATTCTTTTATGACTATTTGGATATTATGCTGTCTGGTATGAATTAAATAATGAAGGTATACCTTATGATGAATAATGTTTATGAATTTTTATTTATTTGTCATTCTCTATGAATTTTCACCTTAGAATGTAATTTATTTTAGATAGAACCTCTTTCTATTGATGTTATGCAGACTTCCATCTTGGTTAGAATGATGTCTTTTGGTGGTCACCTTTCTGCACCTTGCACTTATGGGAAGGAAATAAATATATTTACCAAAAAGGTAGATGGTTTTGAGGGATGTTTTGGAAGGAGAATTGAGGGATCTCAACTGGGTATCTCTTTGATTCTTCCCTCTAGGCCTCCATCTTATCTAGTTTTACCCGGAAGGTCGAATCTAAAGGTTGCTGTCCAGAGTGTGCACAAATCCTGACCACCTGCGTAGAACTGGGCACCGCCTGTGTAGGATGCATGACCACCTACAAAGAAAGCACCACCTACACAGGTTTTACCACCTACATAGATTAGGTCACCACCTATGCAGCTTAGGGTTCCACCTGCGTAGGACTCTTCCAGTTTAATTTTTAGGGTTTTCAAAAGGGCTTAGGGTGTCGCATTGACCTAGGGTTGAGCCTAGGGGATGTGTAAACTTGTAGGACACTTATTTTCTATATGGTTTTATGTTTAGGATCTTTTGGAACCCTCTCAAGATTTTGGAAAATTTTGGAAACCCAGATTAGCGTTAGGGTAGTCTCAGTCTAATTTTAGCCTTAGGGTGAAGCATAAAATGTAAGATTAGCGTTAGGGTAGTCTCAGTCTAATTTTAGCCTTAGGGTGAAGCATAAAATGTAACATTTAAGTATAAGCTAAATACTCTTAATTACTTATACTTTAAGTTACATTTGATGTAATACCTTTCAGGATGTTTGAGAGTGGTTTTGGCCTCCTAGGAGTTGAAATAAAGATTCTAGATTTTGAAGGTTTTAAAATTTTAGACTTAGCCAATTTCAGGAATCAACGTGTTTTCTGCAACATGATCTTGTTATGATGTTTTGTGGTTTGAGTTGGTACCAAAAGGCGTTGGTTATATGGTTTTGTAGAAATTTTGATGTTTGGTACATTTTGATGTCTTCCTATGTGTTATTCACCATCTTGAATGTTAGATTAGGGTTTAGGACTGTCTGGTGGACTAGGGTCAATTAGTGATCCCTAAACCCAATCCTAGGTTGCTATGATGTTATAATTTATGTTTTTATGAGTTTCATGATGTTATTATGTTGTTGAGTTTCCCTTTGATGCAATTGATGCAATGTGGTTGTTTTTTATCTATCTATGTACTCGATTGCAGTTTAGGGTTGTCCAAAGGATTCAGGACAACTAGTGCTTCCCTAAACTCAATCATTTGATGTTTTAAACACTTGTGTACCTGTGGTACTTACCTTTATGTGCATTGATGATGTTTTTGAGAGGTAGGGAACCTAAGAACACTAGGTGAGTGGCTCATAGTTGGGGGTTGGGCCCCTAAGTGGCTAGTTTTAGGATAACCCACTTGTGAGTTGTTTAATCCAGTGAAAACATTAATAAAATTATGGGAAGGGGTACTACACATTAATTAAGATAAGCCTCACCCATGCTGGTAGTGCTAGTATAGGCTATGGATGGGAGTGGGAGAAGGTACTATTATGATAGCACAATCGAATAGTCTCATCCCTATGAGAGATGTTTGGTTCCGCATGTGCCTACTTGGGGGCCGGGGCCGAGAGTGGCTTAACAGGATAACCCAAGGGGTGAGGGCTATGTGATGAAACTCACCTAGAATGTGTCTTAGAGTTCCTACCAATGTGATTTATGTCTTTGTGATCTTCTTGTGTTTTTTTTTGTGTGATGTTTTGGGAAGGGCTATCATCACCTTAGGAGTATCCTAGTTATTACCTTCTTATGTGGACCTTGGTCTCTATCTCCTAACACAGGGGAGTGGAATATTTTTGGATCCACGTGGTTGGGTGGTTAATCTTTATTATATCAAGGTGTTGTTCATGGTTAGATGAATGTCCTTGGCTCATGTTCCTTTTGGATTATCACTTTTGAAGACTTCTTATTGTATATGTAAAGATGTGCATTCTTGTAAAATGAATCTCTTGTAAATCATTGGATGTAATGATATGATGTATGTCAATGTAATTGAAAGCAATGTATAATGGAATGGGTAGATCTAGGAAAAAGGAAAGGGAAAATATTATATGTTATTAATATGAAAAGCTAATTATTTCGGGTATTTATTCATGTATCTTTTATTACTTTTGGTATCCAAGAAATGATCTTAGATTTAGTATGAAATAATGTATTTACGAATGAATGTGCCATCTCTTAATGTATGGTTTTGGGAAACTATTATGAGTTAATGAATCTATGAATAAATAGCTACAAAATTTAATATTGGATTATGGTTACTATGTTTCACAAATATGTATGAAATAATAAAGTTTATAGGGCTTTGCATATCCATTGAATGTTTATATTTCACCTGAATGCTTAATGAGTAGTGTAAATAATGACACAAGTTTAGTAAATATTAGGATTGATGGTAAGATTATACATGTAACTTAATGTTAAGAGTAAAGGGGTGAATTGCAAACTTATATTAATCAATCAATGCCTTAATGGGTAAATGAATAGATTATATTATGTTTCTTGAATAATAGTGTTAGGGAACCTATGAGGACTTAGAGTAGTACTAATATTTCATTTAAAAAAAAAATTCACATCTCTTAGTAGTTAGTTGGCTTGTCCTCCTGGGTTCCCTGGCGGGGCGTGACAGGTTTGATCATACACCTACTTTAAAATATTTTAGAATATTTGGAAGTAAATATTATATCAAAAGAGATGATTAGATAGGGAAGTTTGATGCTAGAAGTGATGAAGAAATTTTTCTTGGTTATTCTACTAAGACTAAAGCATATAAATGTTTTTATCTGAGATTGAGGAAGTTGATTGAAAGCGCCAATGTGAGGATAGATGAAAAGTTTCAGATTCAGGAAAGAATGTATAAATATGGTCAGATTACAGAGATGAAAGAGGTCACTATTGAACCTGAAGAACCTTTGATGATTGAAAATGAAATTGAAGATGACGTGACTGAAGCTACTGAGACTCCAAAGATTCTGAGGTATATTAAGAAGAACCATCCTGAAGATCAAATTATTGGTGATGCAAATAAAGGTATGATGACTAGATCTAGAGTTAGAGATGGAATTTGTTTGATTTATCAAGTTGAGCCAAAGAATAGTGATGAAGCATGTAGAGATGAATCTTAGACTAAAGCTATGGAAGAAGAAATTGAACAAATAAATAAAAAAAATACTTGGGAATTGGTTCCAAGACCTAAGAACAAAAATGTGATAGGAACTAAATGGGTTTTTAGAAATAAGATGGATGAGGAAGGAAAAGTGGTGAGAAAAAAGGTTAGATTGGTGTGTAAAGGATACTCACAACAAGAAGGCATAGACTATGCAGAAACATTTTCTCATGTTGCTAGGTTGGAAGCTATGAGATTATTTCTTTCTTATGTTGCACATAAGGACTTTAAAGTATATCAGATGGATGTGAAATCAGCATTATTGAATGGTTATGTGGAAGAAGAAGTTTAGATTGAGAAACTAGATGGATTTCCTTTGGTAGAGGATGGAGACATGGTTTGTAAGCTGAAGAAAGCACTGTATGGACTGTAACAAGCACATAGAGCATGGTATGCAAGACTAGAGAAGTGTTTACTTCATCTTGGTTTCAGAAAAGGTAATGCAGACAGTAATTTATACTTAAGAACTGATGAAGATGGAATCTTAATCATAGAATTTTTTTCTGATGATATCATTTTTGGAGGCAATGATAAGATGAGTAAGAAGTTCCCTAAAGAAATGGAAAATGAATTTGAGACGTCAATGATTGGTGAAATGAAATTTTTTCTTGGTTTGCAAATTAATCAGAGTAAGAATGACATTTTGATATCTCAAATCAAGTATCTTAAGGAAATGTTGAAGAAGTTTGGAATGGAAGATTGTAAACCTGTTGGAACACCTATGGTGACTGGACATAAACTGACTAGTAATGATGAGACTCAAAAAGTAGTTCAGACAAAGTATAGATCTATGATTGGTGGTCTACAATATCTAACTCACACTAGACCAGATATTACCAATGTAGTTGGTATTGTGGTAAGGTATCAAGAAGATTCCAAAGAGACGCATCTTGCTACTATGAAAATAATTTTTAGGTATTTAAAAGGAACAATAGAATATGGATTATGATATGAAAAATCAGGTGATTTTATTTTATAGGCTTATATTGATGCTTGTTGGGCAGGTAATGCGGATGACAGAAAGAGTACTAGTGGTGGTGCATTTTTCCTTGGGAAAAGGTTGGTTTCTTGGTTGAGAAAGAAGTAGAACTGTATTGCTCAATCTACTGCTGAATCAGAGCATGTTGTTGCTACAATAAATTGCACACAAGTTGTTTGGATGAAACAAATGTTGAAGGACATTTGAATAATTTTTGAAGAAGCAGTGGTTATCCATTATGATAACACCAACACAGTGAATATGTCAAATAATTCTGTAATGCATTCAAAGAATAAACATATTTATATTAGGTATCATTTCTTGAGGGAGAAGGTAGTAGAGAAAGAAAATAAAATGGAATATATTAGCACAAAGGAACATATAATAGATATATTTACAAAAACTTTGCCAAAAGATTCTTTTGACTATCTCATAAGAATGCTTGGGGTCAGAGACCCTCCTTGTGATAATTAATTTATGCAGATATGCATCAATCAAGTGGCTTTCAAAGCTATATCATTTTCTAGACTTGATGTATGGATCTACTCCTCAAGGGGAGTAATCAAAGGAACATTAGAGAACATTTGGGTGATCTTGCACCTGGTTGTTGGACATGAAGATTTGAAAAATCTACAGAAGATTATAGATGAGTTATGGAACCCTTTTCCATTGTTGCCAAAGGGGAAAGGAATCTATGTGAAAATCCCTACTATTTTGGGGAGATTTCTGTTGAGGATATTGAGAAGATTGTATTGAGAGGAGAAAGTATTTTTAAGTTAATTCTGGGTTGATGGATTTTCCCATATGTTGCCATCAATGCCAAAGGGGGATATTGTTGGATGATATCAGGATTTGGATACTATTCATGCTATTGATATTCATGTTTTGTCACTGATGTCAACATATGTTTTTGTGAAGAAGATAGTCTGGTTATTTGACTGGCAGAAGTGTATGAACACTGTATGGATGTTTCAGAATGATTTAAGTTGGTTATATGAAGAAGGATGTGTGTTGAAATTATTCCTAAGGTCGATTGGATTTATGTTACATATTGAGGATGTTATAGTTGATTTAGTGAAGACTGGTTTCTGGACTGTAACTGTGATGCTTGAGAGAGAAGGTCTCTGTGTTTTGAGTCTATCTTATTGGAGAAGGTATTTCAGGTGATGCAAGATTACTAGATGATAGAGGACATATTGAGTAATGTTGGATATTGATCAATTTGTGTGAGCATTCTAGTGACATCAGTTGTGGCGTGTGTTATAAAGGAGGCCTATTTGGTGGCCGACTTCAGATATGTAGCGTGTAAATTGAATTTTGAGCGTGGATTGCGGGTCTGGGAGTATAACTGATGGATTGTATTTTATTATTACTTTTTATAGGTACTGTGTGTATCTTAGCAAGGGGTTAAACAATTATTTGTATATTGGGAAATCCTAATTGGCCATCCTTATTAATTATTTGTGTATTAGGAAAGATTAATTGGCCGACCTAATGAATTATTTTAATAGGGTATATATGAGTGATATTTTCTTTTGGAAAGGTGTGGAAGTGAAAGAGATTGAAAAGGAAGATAAGTGAAAGCTGCTGGATGTAGAGAAAATTTTGTGATAAGAATACTTCATTGGAATTGACCAAGCAATGACAGTTTCTATCAGACAGTTCACTGGATTGTATATTCCTATATACACTTGTTCGGATTGTGAATCCTTGAGGGTGGATTTAACCTTCTTTGGGAAGTGTGCCTAGGTAGTGAGCCTACTAATTTTCTTGACTCCTAAAAGGGTCTATCTCCTAACAAGGACTGTGTACTATAATGTTGTATTAAGCTCCTAACAGGGATAAATATTTTAATAGGGATACTATACTCTTAGTACATTATTTTTGGGTGTTAATTCCCACCAGTGTTTTACCTTTAACAGGGTTTCCTCGACAACAAGTATTGTGTTATTATGTTGGCATTTATTGTGTTATCATTTGCATTGAAGTTTTGGCTTATAAAGTTTAAATTTTAATAATCTATATCACAACTGATTCACCACCCCCCCCTCTCAGCTATCTTGTAGACTATTATTCCTAACACTAAGTTCCCACTAAAGCCATGTTACTTTAAGCTACGAGAAATAAATACTTGAAGGTAACTTACCAAAAATGCTTGCAAATTGAAATAATAAAATGAATTCATGAAAATGACCAAGACAAAGTTTAGGTTGAATGAGAAAAGTACTACTCTACCTACTTTGGCTATAGGAATAGTCATAGGAAATAATTTCCAATGACTGTAAGAACAAGCCAATTTCAGAAATGAAGATAAATGGTGCAGGAGTGTAAACTAAGAATAACTAGGGGATACTCACCAAGTGGGAACCCTTAAGTGAGTGAGTCTAGAACTTAGTTACAAACTCTTGATCTTCAAAACTTCATCATTTTATTAATATAACATAAATAATGCTGAAAACTAAACTTAGATAAAAAAAATATGCTATTACAAATTCACTCTCTTTCTAGATTTCTTTTGCAGGAAATTAACTTATTATTTATAAGAGAAATTAACTAATAACTAACTAATCACACCATAGAAATAGGTGGATTTACATTATTGCATCCTAGGAATAAGGAACCAAGAAACTTGTTCAACAAAAGGAAGAAAAAATTTAGCATCTACTATCCTAGATTTTCTTAGAATTAAGAATGTCCCTCTTGAATCAATATTTTCTTGGTTGTCACCACCTTTATCATTGATCTAATCCAATGACCGCTTCCTTAGTTGAAGGACCGAGTCTTCACAAATAATCACTTATACGCCATGCTGGTTATTCTTCCTTAATGATCTGATCTGCATCATATTGTTAACAAGAACAATACATATCCAATATGTAGCATATATTCATTTACCACATGATTAAATATTCATTGGATCATAATAGTATTACCATATAAGTATATTGCATAATATCGTAAATGTATTAAGCTCAACCATGAAACTTAAGTCTTTTGGCTGCATGCCAATAAAACTCACCAAGGTAAATGCAGACAAGTATGAGGACTATACAGAGGAAAAATCCTATAGAAAAACTTGACAAAACACAAGTATCTTCAAGAATATGGATGAATTATCATCATATCACCTGGATTAGAGAAAAATTTAAAAAGAACTTCAACACTAGATGACATAGTCTCCAAAATACTAGGAGCACATTCCATATCACTAGAGAATGCAACAACCAATACCAAAATATGAATTCATCTGAATGAGTAGAAACACAAATTCAACCCTGATTCCCAGAAGAGAAGCATTCTGAAAAGACAAATAACCACAAAAACAAATTGCTAACAACATTGTAACACAATGCTACTGCAACTGAATAATAGACATCTAAACAAAGTAGACTTATAAATATAAGAGCATAATACTGGAGCATTGTAAAACACCATCTACTCATGATCATAGGATGCATACATGTCTTTCACTATTCTAAGACTATACAAGATACATACCTATTTTCCTTTATTCTAAGACTATGTAGGATACATAATTGTTTCCACTATTATGAGACCATACACAATACATACCTATCTTCCACTACTCTGTAGTTTAGTACTAAGAGTGTACATGTCTTCCAATATACTAAAGGTTCAAAATACATACCTATATCAATAGGGATAGAAAACTTCTATAGCATAACTCTTGAGGGAACATATACTCAAACTCTTCTGAAATTTATGGAACACTATGTTTGACATTAATGACAACAAACAATAATCATATATTTCAAACAATTTATGTACTTCTAAGTTATATCGCTATGTTTTTGGGCTAAATAGATCTTATTTGTGAATTCTTTCCTTGTAAAATCTAATTAAGCCTTCGCCTTTGTATGATATTACAAGATTCTTAAATTAGGAATTTGTGTATGTTTGTGTGTTTTTGATGTTTTGTGTAATTAAGGAAAGGAAGATCATTTTTATAATATGGTGTATCACCCCATTTCCCCTTTTTCACCTCCTTCTTCCCTTTTTTGTGTAAGTTCTTAGATTAGGTCATAAGTACATTCTTCAAGTTTTGGCTTGGTTCAATGTTGTACCTTGATTAGAAAGGAAGTCATCCTTCTCCAAAGACTCAACCTCACTTGTCAAGGGCCCACACTTTGAGGTTGTTTCCATGTTTCACAAGGTTTATTAGGGGTCAAATGCCAAGAAAGGGTGCAAAATTTTGTGGCAAAAAGAACCATCATGCCATTCTACCCATTTGAAGGTATCTAGCTATAAAATCACTTTGAAAATGAAATCCTTACATATTTTTTTTTCGATTGGTAAATTTTGATCTTATATCAATGTAACTTTTCAATCATATTCAGAGTACCTTGTTGTTTCTATCTTTAGGAATTATACTATCATTACCTTATCTTTTTAGACAAGGGAATCATTCATTACTCTTATTTTTGCATGTGTTAATATTTTTACATCCTTTAACGGGGGTGTCATTGAAGTCCCCATTTTATAAACTATTAAACTTGAATGCATTACCTTCTCCATATGGAACCTTTTATTTGATTTGAGTCTCATATTAATTAAATATTAATTAGTTTTCTCCCTTAGGACATTTTGATTATATTTCAAGGCATTCCTCTAAGATATTTCCTCATTTATTATGGGCCCCTTCCTATAGTTTCAGTTCTATTTGACTATAGATTAAATGTCTTATTATCCCTTTTTCACTCATATTTTAGATGCCACATTAGATTGAAATGCCTATCTTAGTACTTGTTAAACTTATATGGATGTTAGTAAGCCATTGAGGGATGAAATACCATTCTATTACCCATTCTTAGTTGAGGGTAACACTCTTATTCATTGATATCATCTCCAAACCATGTGCTTATTGTATAGTATGAAAATGGAAGAAATTCCATTGTAGACTAGTTTAGCCTTCCAAGTAAGTGGTTTGGGGTCATGTCAAGCACCTTGAATGGGTTCCTGACTTGGATCTGGCTTTATCCCCTATTCTACCCCATTTCCACTTTTTCTAGCCTATTTCTGCCACCCCAGACTGAAAAACTAGGACTTTGACCTCAGGGTCAAGGTCAACCTTTTTGGGTCAAGGTCAAGCTCAACCTTGACCTAGGTCACAATCAACCTTTTTCAGGCCCGGGGTTCAAATTGCATAATTTTAGGGTTTCTAGATGTCAGTCTTTGGAAAAAGTTAATTCCCGCTTCTGAGTTGGTTGTTTCGGTCTTCAGAACAATAAATCTTAAATTATATTTAATATAGGTCCTCTTCTAGGGGAATGAGTCTAATTTGAATTTAATTCTCCTATGTAGGCCTCTCTAGAATATTGTGCCGTAGTTTCATATAAAAGGAAGCTTTCTCCTCTCATTTTCTCTAACCACAAGAAACCGTAAATAATTAAAGACGTGATATCCATCATTGCAAGAATTAAAAGACTTGAAGAGTGAGATCCAAAGGTGAAGAATAAATATTTGAAGCAAGCCAAGTAGGAATTGAAGCATTCATCCATTCTCAAGCACTTATTAGGCACTTCTTTCATCAAGGAGATCCATTGGTGGCCATTGAAGGATTCAAGCTCCATGGAGCCCTCTTTTTCAAGATTTTTCCATCCACATTCCTCCAAGCCTCTTCCTATTAAAAAACCCATTCAATATTGGTGTTGAAGATCTACAAGCAATTGATTGAACACATCCTACATTTTACATTCTACATTCTACATCCTTTTTGGTGCATACATACTTGTGGATTCACAGAGTTGAATCCGCCACAAGGACTTCTACAAGCAAGGTAAATTTGTTAATTTACTTTGTTTTACTTATGTAATTTCAATTATACTTTGAGGTTAATTCCAAAACTGGGGTTTGACCGAGGCAAACCCCTCCCCCCAACAAACAATCCATTTTTCTAGCAGGTACAGGTTCAGAATAGCAGATTGGAGTGTAGATTTGGATAACCTTTTCAAAAAGCTTTTGGGATCCAAAAATAGGTTTCCTTTCGAAGAATTTTTAGGTCGATTCTGCCCTAGGTTAGAATCTAAAATTCTGGGTCAATGGTGACCTTGACTTGAGGGTGAAAATCAGAATTGTGTCAGAACAGAAAAATATTTCTCTGTTTTGTTCATCTCTGCATTTCTATTCCAAATCCTGTCTCAGATTTTCTAGAAACTGAGTGCAAACCCCCGAATATAGCATTATTCAGATCTGCAACATTTCAAGGTTATTACTTTTCTCCTATTCAATTCAATTAAAGTCATTAATCTATCTAAACCTATCACACATTCAAATAAATAAATGGGTATTTAAGATCTTCCTCTTTTCCCTTATTTCCAAATGATTCATTCATTTATGTATTGATCCTTCCTTTTGGGTTAATCAATTTGGATCCTTCATTTGTATATCTAAGGATGAAAGGGAAGTATCTTATTTACCCCCTACACTTCAAAACAAATTCCTTTAAATGTAAGATAAAATAATAAAAAATTCAAAATACCATATTTCTTATCTTACATTTTGGTGAACCCGCGATAGACAACTCTTTCTTTTTGGTGTTAGATTTACATCTTTTATGTTAGATCTTGCATGCGTATTAGATTAGCTTTATTTTATGTTCTTGCATTTACTTCTCAAAAATTAAAATCAACATCTTGTGTTTCCTAAATTAGTTCATTTTCATTTCATTAGTGTATGAGCTTTACCACTTCTAGTCCTACTTATAGTATCCTGGTTAGAAGAAGCCGTAGACTTATGGGTTCCTTGTATTCGGAGTCTTCCTCTCCTTTCCTTAGGATTCTGGATGACAATTTGATCACTCATGATTCCAATCCTTCTATGGAGCATAACTCTTCTCACTCATCTCATGATGAGGATGATGCTTTGAGAGTTCCTCCTGAACAAGTGCAAAAACTTTCAACTGAACTTGATAAAATGGGAAATTGGCTTATTCGAGAAAACCATAATCAAGATTCCATCCAAGCTATAGAGGTTCTTAAGAAATTCCTTCATGATAGTGATCAAGATATTAATATCTTCTGTGGTATCACTCATATTGTGCATTTTAATGTTAAACCTTTAGCACAAGAGGCTCAAGATCTAGGATTTACTCCTCCTATCACTAGTGAGAGACCTTCTTCTGTTCCTTTACCTAGCATTCCTACTGTATCATCTTAAAATGGAAGAAATTCCATGAAAATAATGTTTAGCCCTCCTTAGGGGATGTTTTTTACCACCATCATACTGTCCCCTCCTTTCTGCATCACCTCCTACTTCTGTGCCTATTTAGGACCCTGATTGGGCCTCTCCGGGTACCTTCTATCCCACCTAGCACATTTTCTAGGGGTTTTGACCCCCTCGATCAAGGTTGAACTTGAACTTGACCTAGGTTAGGGTTGACCTCGACCTTGACCTGGGTCCCCCTCTCAAATTTGGAAGCTTGTTAGATTCCAAAGGTAATCAGAAATTCATTTTCCTGCTTTCGGGTCCACTATTTTGGGTTCTGAAGCAGCAAATCCTAAATTGTATTTAATATAGGTCCTCTTCTAGGGTAATGGGTCTAATTGGAATTTAATTTTCCTATGTCAGCATCTCTAGAATATTGTGCCCTAGTTTCATATAAAAGGAAGTTTTTGTTGGAACTATAATGAGATGATGTACTGAGAGGGGATGGGTGAATCAATACCTCTAAAACTTTTCTTGGTTAGCCCATTAACCCTTAGTCATCAACTTGTAATTTATCTTATCTAACCGTTCATCTTTCTTTATGCATATGTAATCATATCATACATTCTTTTTAGTATGTAACCATAACATAAACATTCATGAAAATAGATAACACATGACACAAGATATGATATCATAGAAAACTCCTGTTAAGGAAGTAAAAACTGTGGTGGGGATTGTTACCCACAAAACTTCACTATCTATAGATAAGAAGGGGCCAGTTAAGGCTTACAATTGGTCACTTCTGATGATCTACCCTATTAGGAGTATTACAGTGGAGACCTTTTAAGATCTACTTCATTTGAAGCTTTAGCAACACTGTTAAGTGTGCACTCTGTTAAGAGATTTGGAAAGAACAGTTAATTCCACCTTCTACAAAAGGATTTTAGATGTGATGCACTTGTTAGAATGCAGCTACATAAGTCTTTGATCTGATGATATATGCAATCTTCAATTGCTGATAATAGATCCTATAAAGCTTTATACATATTAGTAATCATCCTTCCATGATTGAATAATACCTTTATATGCTCGTCGGTAGCCTCTGTGTTCTTGAAAAATGATGTATTATGTTTCTTATATTTGCATGAATTTTACCTTCTGCTCCTTAGATGCTCTTAGCAGCTATCAAAAATGTGAATTCATGTACTCACAATTGAGTATGAACATCTATTTATACTAATTTAGATTCAATTCTTGATTCATGCATCACAAGTTAACTCTAGATCCAAGGTATACAACTTGACCTTGATCTTTAGTTAGATATGCTTTAGATCCATTAGGATGCTTTAAAGCATTTACATAAAGCTTGCATGACCATCAAATTATGATTTAAAACAAAATAAAACTCTATAAATAGAATTACATTGCTTTATTCGTCGTGTAAAAATCAGATCCACAATTTGCGGGTTCTTGATCTGTCTGTCGGTTTTGATGGTCAGTTTTCTTGGTCGTCAGTGTTCCTGTCTTGAACTAGTCATTGAGTATGCCTTTTTTGTTTCTATCAGGTTAGTTCTGAAAATTGTGTCACCGGTAATGCTTGTGGTCACCGGTGATGCTTGTGGTCGCCGGTGATGCTTGTGGTTGTTGGTGATGCTTGTCACTTTTATACTTAGCATTTTTCTCAAAATCTTTGTTCTGTTGGGTGTGCTTGCATTTCATTGGTACTGCTTGTGGTTCGCCAGTAATGCTTGGTGTCTGCCGGTAATGCTTTGTCAATGTTTTTCATTGAGTATACTAATGGAAAAATAATGTCATCAATCTCCCCCTTTGACATTAGTATCAAAAACATGATATGTGCAACATACTAAGTGTATTAGTATGTACA
>MU228473.1:11498-25584 GCA_018584345.1 Thuja plicata | reverse complement strand
CTAAATAACATTTATGTTCCTATTATGGAACTCCATATTATGTAAACAATGTTAGCCTAATCTTTGGGGGCTCATTGTCTTGCATAGTATTGTGAGCGATATAATAGGTCCCCTTTCATCCTTGTTCTCACACTTGGGGGGCAAGGATGTCATCTCCTTATTTTCTATCTTTTTGGGATTCACTTTTCCCTTGGTTAAGAATTATCTATCTATTATGTGATATCCAAAATACATGAAAATATCGGTTTGCATTAAGGATCTATGTCCTTGATTGTAACCTATTTCTTTGTTTTTGGGTTTCCATGGTTGATAAATCTCTCACCTTGGAAACTAAATAGTGTGCTATCCCTCACAAGGGTTACTTTCTCACTTCTTTCATAATATCTCTTCAATATCTCTTTATATAATTTGATATATCCCTTTCTTTCACTCCTGGGGGGCAAGGTATTTTCCTTCTTCCTCTATCTAACGATTTAATTTCCTTAGCTTAGTTGCATTTGTTTATCATATAACATTATTTCCTTATAAAGATGTATGTTTTTTACTATAGATACCCTCTTATATAAGAGGTGATTGTCCTAGGTCATCACCTCTTCTTTATTTTGCAAATTATTCTTTTGATAAAATCTTTCTCTTGCTTTGGGTTAGGGTTTGATTCCTTCATCCTAAGATTCCTCTTCCTCTTGATTACAGGGGGCTTGATGATTGAATCTTTGGTCCCTCTTTTCTTTAGAAGATTACATTTTATCCTAAGCACTCCTCTATGGTGAGGGTCTTGTTGATAAAATCTCTTCCTTTTTAAGGATCCTTTTTTTTCCATAAGTGACATATCCATTTCATGATTATCTATGCTCTTAGATGTAAGGGTCAAGACTCTTCGCTAAGAATATGGTGTACATTGTTGTTAATCTGGATATCTCCTTACCTTGTGAAGTAGGTATCCTCTTTTATCTTCCTTATCCTTCCTAGTGGGTAGTCATGATAAGGAGGGGGGCATATATAGGGTCTCCCTTGTACTATAGGTTACATTAATTTACATTTTGTAGCATGCTAAATCCTTGGAAGGTAACGCACATAAGTTGCTAAATCTTGAAGGGACACGCATTTTTAATTTTATTTTCACTAAATCCTCATAAGGTAACGCACATAAGTTGCTGAATCCTGAAGAGATACACACCATTTTAAATTTTCAATATGCTAAATCCTTGGAAGGTAATGTACATAAGTTGCTAAATCCTGAAAAGACAAGCATTTTATGTTCATAGTGATACAAGAATGTGGATCTATGGATATTTTCAAAAGCTGTCAGAAGATGCATTACAATTACAAAGCACATTTTATGGGTGAAACTGTTGGGCTCTCCCTCCTTAGTGATTCATAGTAAGTTGGGCATCTTACTAGGTGAGATAATCACTATCTCTTTTCTTTCTTTCACTTTCATGCTAGTAGGATTAGATCATGAAGCTATGTTATCTATAGTGTTGCTCTTCTCTTCCTTATGTAATCATGTATGTTTCTATGATTGATTGCTCTTTATTTCCATATCTTTATGAATGCATGTTGATTTAGAATACTTGGTCTAGGGGCTCATGTCCTTGACTTAGTGATGTTCTACCTTTTTGTGATCTACCAGAGTCTTTGTTCTAACTTTACCACAAGCATGTTCGATTTACATACTTCTGCTAAAGTGGGGGCTTAATGTATCATCTTAAAATGGAAGCACTTCCATGATAAGAACATTTACCCCTCCTTAGGGGATGTTTTTTACCACCATCATAGTGTCCCCTCCTTTCTGCATCATCTCCTGCTTCTGTGCCTATTTAGGGCCTTGATTGGGCCTCTCCGGGAACCTTCTATCCCACCTGGCACATTTTCCAGGGGTTTTGACCCCCTGGGTCAAGGTCAACCTTGACCTTGACCTAGGTTAGGGTTGACCTCAACCTTGACCTGGGTCCCCCTCTCAAATCTCGAAGGTTGTCAGCTTCTGGAGGTAATCATAAATTCATTTTCCCACTTTCGGGTTGACTGTTTTGGGTTCCGAAGTGGCAAATCCTAAATTGTATTTAATATAGGTCCTCTTATAGGGGCATGGGTCTAATTGGAATTTAATTCTCTTATTTCAACCTCTCTAGAATATTGTGCCCTAGTTTCATATAAAATGAAGTTTTCTCCTCTCATTTTCTCTAAGCAAGATTAAGCAAAAAAGAAGTCTTCTAAGTGCAAAAAGCTCTAACCAAGATTTTGTCAAGAAAAAAAGGTTCAAGAATCCATTTTTCTACATATTATCAAGATTTAAAGGTGTTCAATTCTTCCTCTCAAGCATTCAAGTCCTCCATTGAAGATCAAGGATTCAAGCTTTCAAGCCTTTGAAGGGATTTGGTTCCAACATTCAAGATTCATCATTCAAACCCTAGATCTAGCCATCATGGTGGTGTGATCTTCCTTCAAGATCCTTTGTGCATCCTCAACACTCATTAATTCTCTTCAAGGTGGATCCCAAACATAAAATCATGTAGGTTTATGGTTTCTAAAGTCCATGTTTTCATATTTACATACTTGCTTACACTTGAATTACAATTGCATACCTATTCAATATCATAGCTTCATTGTTAGATTCAATTCTACTACTTGCAAGCATTCTTATTTAAATTATAGATTTCAAGGTTAATTCCTAAATTGGGGTTTCACTAAGGCAAACCCCTCCCCCCCCTCAACAAATAAATCTATTTTTCTTGTAGGTACAGGTTTGAGATTGAAGATTTGAACTCAGATCTGGATACCCTTTTCAGCGAACTATCAGGATCCGTGAATAGATTTTCTATCAGAACTGTGTAGGTCAGGGTCAATATTATTGGGTTAGGGGTGAGATTAGTGGGTCAAGGTTGACCTTTTTCATAAGACGGTGTCAGATTGGAAAAAGATTTCTGGGTTTTGTTCATCTCTGTGTTCCGATTCTGGATCATACTTCAAATTTTCAAGAAATAGAGTACAGACCTCAGAAAAAACATTCTTTGATCTTGAATATTTCAAGGTTAGTGTATTTCTCCTATCTATTTCAATTCAAATCCTTAATCATTCTAAATATATCACACATTTACATTCATTTCAAAACACATTTTAAGAGAGAAACCTAGGATCTCCTTCTTTATTCTTAGATCAATTGGATCCTTCCTTTGTGCATTTGAGAATAAAGGAGAATGTCTTATTTACCCCTCCACTCTAAACATTAAATGTAAGGTGACAAGTGATTTGAGTATCAAAACACTCTTATTCCATTAATATCATTTTTCTACCTTACACCTACTTACACTCCTCCTTTGATGACTACAACTCTCCCAATTTCATCTATTCCTGTGAGTGTTACACCGGTATCTTTACCTCCCTCACAACCTTCATATCATAGTGTGCCTTGTACTTATTCAAATCCCTTTCCATCTATGGCTCCAAGTGTTCCACCAGTTGTGTCTTCCATTATTTCCGCTTCCTACACCTTTCCTAGCTTTCCTAATATTTCTATGCCACCTATGTCTTCTAATGATTCCACAATTATTAGTTTGGATCAAACTGTATCATCTTTACAAAAACAACTTGCATCCTTAACCCAATCCAAGTTTAACATTCCTACATGTGACATGGGTAGTCCTTTATCCTCAGACATTATTCATGCTACTATTCCTCAACAAGCTGATATGCCTCATCTTGAGAATTACAATGGTAAAGGTGATCCTTTTACTCATGTTAAAACATTTCAAATCCTTTGTAGTGATTATGCTCATGACCATAGGATTTTAGCTAAATTGTTTGCTAGGAATTTTTGTGATAAGGCCTTGAAATGGTATTGTTCTTTACCTCCCTATTCTATTGTTTCTTTTCCTAAACTTGCTAATACCTTCATTCAAAAATTTCAAAATAACTCTGGTCCGCAAGTTTCCTTAACTGATTTAATGCATTGTAAACAAAACATTAAGGAAAAATTGATTGATTTTATTGGTAGAGTTAAGCATTTGTATGCTCAAATTTATTATCTTGTTCTTGATATTGATATTCAGCATATGTTTATTTCAAATTTACAAAAGGATATTAGAGATAAGATTCTGCTTACTAAATTTACCTCTCTTCAACAACTTTTTCAAGCACTTCATCATTATCAATTACAAGTGAGTCAATTTGAGAGCAACACTCCAATGGCTCCTGTTCTAGTTGATAAAACTGACACTGCTCCTAATCCTAATAAGTTTTAGAAACCTAACAACTATATCAAGATTAATAAACAGATGAATGTGGTTGTTGATCAAGTTGTTGTTGCATCCCACAATGCCACTTCTGCATCCACTGCTTTTTGTATGAATTGTACATTTACTCCTCTCTTTGAATCTTTACATTCTATTATGAGTAGGTTGTTAAGTGATAATATGATTACCTTGCCTGCTATTTGACCTCTCCCTCCTACTATGATAGCTTCCAAATCATTTGATTCTAAATCTTTTTGCCAATATCATTGCCAGAATGGCCATGATACTGAAAAATGTTATTTTCTAAAGCATAATGTTCAAGACTTAATCGATTCTAATGCTTTATGTGTTAATAATTTTGATGGTAATGGGAACAAATTTGTCTCTCCTCCTAATCAAAACCTTCAAATCTATACGAATCCTCTACCTACACATGATACTAATACCATCTCTCAACCATCTTCTGTGGATATTTTTTACGATTAAAAGATGGATGATCTTAATCACATTTTTAATCAGGTGGAGTGCGTTGATTCATCTCAACCTACTGTTCAAGATCCTTCACCTCCACCTCAACTTCAAGTTCCACCTAAACCTCAGAAACAAACTAAGGATAAATGACCTCGGGAAATTTCAATTACCTTTGATGATTCTGAGACTATTAAGGCTCCCGATGGTCCCCTTTATAATTATGCTAGTATTGCTCAGATACTTATGTGTGGTTGTCTTGTTGATCCCACATCTTTAGTAAATGTCATTACTGAGGAAAATATTTTTATGAAAAACCTACAACATGATTTTTATGATCCATTGGATGCATGGATCCAAACTTGTAATGGTTTTCTCTATCCTTCACTTGGTTCTATTTGTTAGAGTAGTCAAGTATTACTAATAATTAAATTAGTTAATTATTAGTTTATCTACTCTTTGCTTAAGTTAGACTTAGGAAAGTTTCCATTTCCTAGTAGTTTCCCTTTTAGGGTTTCGGTATCCTTTATAAGGATTCACCGCTTTATATTTCTTAAGGAGATTATATTTCATTTTCATTGTTGAATATAGAAGATTAATTCTGTCAACATGTTTTTGCAGTCTCTGGCCTTTTGGCCGCCATAGATCCTTCTATCTTCTATATTTTGCTTCTGTTTATGTAATAGCTATGCATGCAGGTGATCTTGGGAAGATTGCAGTTTAGCAATCTTAACATGGTATCAGAGCCACTTTGCAGCTGGCTATTCATTCTTTGTTGAAGCAGCGAGGGTTTGAAGCTTTTAGAGGCTTTTCCGGCATTTGTTTATTGGTTCTGGGGGGTCTCTATTTTTGGAGGCATTTTGGGCCCAAATGGACACTGCCATTGCGTCCAGAAGGCCCAAAAACCCTAGAAACCATATAAGGTTTGTCCGATTTGGACACCGGGGCCTCTGGGGAATTTTTTAAGCCTCCTACGGGCCGTACGGACACAATTTTCGAGGAAAAAAACATTAAAAATGCATGTTTTTTTATTGTTTTTAACGCGCAGTGTTTAAAAAAGGGTAGCTCCACCCGCGCGCAGCCCGCGCACCACCGCCGCCAGCGGCCACCAGCACCTCCCGGCCTCCACATGCGCTCCTCCGCCGCCCGCCTCCCGGGCTCCATCCGCTATGGCCCCCGCCGGCCCCGCCACCAGCCGCTCCGCTCTTCGGCCGCGGCCCTCCTGCGCGCTCCGACGGCATTTTGTTTGCGCCGCCCGTGTTCCGCAGCCCGCCCACTGCTCCCCGGTGGCGGGATATTTTAAAACCCCCGCGGGCTATTGTTTTAAGCGCCCGGTCCTATGCGGGTTCTAGGGCTTAGGCCCAGCCCCCGGAGCGCGCCATGCGTCCGGGGGCCAATATTTTTTAGCCCCTGGGGCTTCTGTTGGTCCTTTTGGAGCTTTTTTGGGGGTACCTGTCTGTTTTCGCTCTACAGGGAGCATACAGGGGTCTTTTTCTGACTTCTATATACCGTCGGAAAGCTCTTTCCAAGCACTTTCTGATGATGGAGGTTAGGGTTTTTGGTTCTACCATTTCAACAGCATTTTTTTCTGTTGAAGTCTGATGTCTTATTTTGCCTTCTGGGAGTCATATCTGGCTCATCCAGACTCTTTTTTCGGCAAATGAGATATCGTCAGAAAGCTGATTCAGTGTGCTATTCAGTGGCAGAGGTTATTTTTCCAGATTCTACTCTGGGTTTTCACTCATCCGCGTTTGGCAGTTTATGCCCTCTGGTGGAGTGCTTGGTTCTACAGGTCCTGTGATCTCTTCTTTTGAGTTCATAGCTCACTCTTCTTTATGACTTCTGAGCTTGCATGCTCCTTCTGTTGCATCATTGTTTTGTAAATGCATTGAGATAAAGTGCCATCTTCTGCATTTTTGGATCTTGTACACCTTGTTCAGTTTTAGTACTCGCACTCTGTTATAAAGTGCCATGGGGGGATTATGATGCATTTTCCGCTTTAGGCGCATCCACTTTTGTCAAGTGAGCATACCTTCCATGACATTAGCCCATGCTATGTGTTGATGACACCACCCTTTATCCTATGTTCGTGCTTTTGTTGCACTGTTGGTGTTCCTGGTTCTTCTTCTGCAGTTGTTTCTGGTACTACATTTCAGTGTTCCTGTCACCTCTCCCAGTTCAGCATTATGGGGGGGGTTCACCTGTTGGTTCTATTGCTTCCTAGTTCGATTGATCATCTCTTCAGACACTTGTCTTCTCTACCTGGTCATGCACTTCAGTGGGGGTTCCAGCAGTATCTTTTGACAGAGTTTTCAGACATGCTTCGGAGGAGCTTCTTTCTCTTTTCTTGTTCCTTTCTCTGGGACACCTTTTTTCCCTAGATTGAAGGTTCAGTTTCCTTCATCTAGTTTGCTTTATGTTTTGGGTACCTGATCAGGCCTAGTTGCCAGGACCCATCTTTCCTGCTTTCTGCAGTAGTTTAGCTTTTTTGCTTCTCCCTAAGTTACACTTAAGGGGGGGTGTTAGAGTAGTCGAGTATTACTAATAATTAAATTAGTTAATTATTAGTTTATCTACTCTTTTCTTAAGTTAGAATTAGAAAAGTTTCCATTTCCTAGTAGTTTCCCTTTTAGGGTTTCGGTATCCTTTATAAGGATTCACCGCTTTATATTTCTTAAGGAGATTGTATTTCATTTTCATTGTTGAATATAGAAGATTAATTCTGTCAACATGTTTTTGCAGTCTCTGGCCTTTTGGCTGCCATAGATCCTTCTATCTTCTGTCTTTTGCTTCTGTTTATGTAATAGCTATGCATGCAGGTGATCTTGGGAAGATTGCAGTTTAGCAATCTTAACACTATTAACTTGCCTGTTGAACTTTGTGGCAAAGTTGTAGATACTACCTTCGTTGTCGTTCCTACTTTTGATAAATTTCAAGTAAAAATTGGTTTGCCTTGGATAACTGCTATGCATGCTATTGCTTCTCCTATTCATAAATGTCTTAAGTTCATTCATAATGGAGAAGTGAAAATGATTAATCATAGTTTGTATCAACCTTCTAGGCCTGGAGATTGTGCTACTCTTGATTTCTTTTGGCCTTCATTACCTAATTCATGTCCTCCTCACCTTGACAACCTTTTTCATTCATATCAAGCTTATAAACATCACAAGATAGTTGAGTTAAGCATGCCTCAGATAGATCTTAACCATGGTCTTTTTACCACTCCTTCTATACCTCCTTTATCCATTACTACTATCTCTATTACTCAACCTCCCAATATCACTTCTCAGCCTACTGTGAATCTTACCAATCCTCCTATAGAACCTATGAAGGTACCGGTTGTTATTCTTCCTAGTTCTCCACATGTGTCAAACAAAGAAAAAAATAACAAATATGCTAATGAGCATCGTAAGAAGCATAGAGCTAATGCTAGGTCCCGTGCTTCTGTTCTTCAAAATTCTTTACCTTCTTGTGACCAACCTATGAATGATGTGTTGGAAGACATTAATATTCATAAGGATGTTAAGATGAATGAGTATGATGATACTATTCGCATCTTAGATCCCATTCTAATTAATCTTGATGAGGAGGATACACTTGATGATCCTATTGATCTTAGTGATGAATATGAGACCATTGATCTTGATGCTGATTTACCTCATATGCTTTCAACTCAATTAACAATTGCACCTAGTATCGAGCAAAGCGATTCTCAAGAGGATCCTTGTTTGGAACTGGCTATTATTCCTATTGTATTGGATATAGTCCCTCTTGTGAGTTTCCCACCTTCCCTAAATGATATAAACCAAGATGGGGAGAGTAGGTGATGCGCCTAATTGTCTTATCCTTCATGCTAGCCCTTTATGTGTTTGCATGTTGTATTGTGCTTCTCCCATAATGTGTTTGCTAAATGTTTGTTAGACTCTTTTATACAACCCTTGTTACTTTGTTGGTGCAAGGTGATAAAGGAATAAAACATGTTGTATAATTCCTCTATATGTATCTTTACTCTTCTATATATCATTTTCATGTTATGTTGTACTTGTGCTATTGTTTGTAAATTTTTTCCTTGTGTAGTCCACTTAGATTTGCAACATGGTAAAACTGATTCTTTTTTGTCTCCATGTTGTGGTCCAAAAAGACTCTTCTTCGTAACTCTTGAGTTTTCTTTCCTCCATTATGATTGTAGTTCTACTTTATTTGGGGAATGATGTCAATTCATTTGCAATGATATCTATATATACATGTTATCTTATGATCATACTGACCCCACAGTAGGTAGATCCTTCCTGTTTTCTTTGTATGTTTATGTGGTATTTTCCTTGATTTGTCTTCATTTGGGGGCATCTCATAGTGGAAACGTAATCAATAGAGTTGTTTATGTTTCTGTTAAATCCATTGCTCATGTTAAAGTGTTAGAAATGAATTTAATGTGGGGGCATACGCTCTACTCACTTTTTGCACACACGCGCATTCAAAACATTTTCAAAACTTAAAACTTTTTCCCTTTATGGATTAAAGACTAATCCTTAAAGCATGGATATTTTACTTTATAGGATCTCTTGATCCCTCCAGTTTCAATTTAAAATGTTTTAATCCCTTAAGGTTGGAAGGTGTCCTTAAGAATGGATGTTCCTAATGGGTTGACTAGTGAGTAGCCACATTCACTAGGTGGTTCAACTCTATCTTTGCAGTTGAATTGTTTCCTTGTGTGGTTCACAATGGGACATAAGTTCTCATTGGGCGAGATAATCACACCCTTCCTGCTTCTGGGTCGACTATTTCGGTCTTCAGAAAAACAAATCTTAAATTATATTTAATATAGGTCCTCTTCTAGGGGCATGGGTCTAATTGAAATTTAATTGTCCTATTTAGGCCTCTCTAGAAGATTGTGCACTAGTTTCATATAAAAGGAAGCTTTCTCCTCTCATTTTCTCTAACCACAAGCAGCCATAAACAATCTAAGACTTGATATCCATCATTGCAAGAATTCAAAGACTTGAAGAGTGAGATCCAAAGGTGAAGAAACAAGATTTGAAGCAATCCAAGTATCCATTGAAGCATTCATCCATTCTCAAGCACTTCTCAAGCACTTTTTTCATCAAGGAGATCCGTTGGTGGCCATTGAAGGATTCAAGCTCCATGGAGCCCTCTTGTTGAAGATTTCTCCATCCACATTCCTCCAAGCCTCTTCCTATTCAAAAACCCATTCAAGATTGGTGTTGAAGATCTACAAGCAATTGATTGAAGACATCCTACATTCTACATTCTACATTCTACATCCTTTTTGGTGCATACATACTTGTGGATTCACAGATTCGAATCTGCCACAAGGAATTCTACAAGCAAGGTGAATTTTTTCATTTACTTTGTTTTACTTATGCAATTTCAATTATACTTTGAGGTTAATTCCAAAACTAGGGTTTGACCGAGGCAAACCCCTCCTCCCCAAAAAAATAATCCAGTTTTCTTGTAGGTATAGGTTTGGAATAGAAGATCAGAGTGCAGATTTGGATACCCTTTTTGGAAAAAATTTGGGATCCGAAAACAAATTTCATTTCGGAGACTTTTTAGATCGATTCTGCCCTAGGTCAGAATTGGAAATTCTGGGTCAATGGTGACATTGACTTAAGGGTGCAAATCAGAATTGTGTCAGAATAGAAAAAGATTTCTGGGTTTCGTCCGTCTCTATGTTTCTATTCTACATCTGGTCTTAGATTTTTTAGAAACTGAGTGCAGACCCCCCAAAAAAACATTCTTCAGATCTACAATATTTTAAGGTTAGTGCTTTTCTCCTATTTAATTCAATTAAAGTCATTGATCTATCTAAACCTATCACACATTCAAATAAATAAACAGGTATTTAAGATCTTCCTCTTTGCCCTTATTTCCAAATGATTGATTCATTTATGTATTGATCCTTCCTTTTGGGTTAATCAATTTGGATCCTTCATTTGTATATCTAATGATAAAATGAGAGTATCTTATTTACCCCCTACACTTCAAAACACATTCCTTTAAATGTAAGATAAAATAATAACAAATTCAAAACACCAAATTTCTTATCTTACACTTATATATCTTATTACAACTAGTAGTTTATCTATACCTATTTTTTAAATATGATTTAATTCCCATACATTCACATGAATATATACTTGCATGCTTAACTTGCATTTACCTTCATGTACTAATTTTTCCTTTTCGATATATCCTTGTATCATATGGATACAACCAATTACTTGGGTAAGGGGAATCATTTGATACTCCTATAGAGTTATCTTGTTGTCATTAGTTTTGTCAAATTCATATTGACTAAGTAAGTTAGTTAGTGAAAGGAGAAGAAAGTATAAGGGCAGTCAGTAAAGCATAAAGAGTCACACCGAGTCACTTGGTAATACACTAAGCAGTGCATACTAGTTACAAAGAAAGGAACAATAGAAATAGTTTTGGTAAACATGAGTCAAATTGACATTTAATTAAATACCACGACAGTCTACAAGATTCTAAATCCAAAGAAGAAGTTAGTTACAAGATCTATGATTGAGAAAATTCAAGGCAGAGATCTATGTCAAAGATCAAATGACAAAAGTAATGGTTTTATTTCCAAGAATAGTGCAAGTCCTGAGGTAATGGTTACATGGTTCACCGAGTAACTAATACATTGAATATTCATGAAGATGATTTTATTTTTAAGAGTAAAAGAAGGAAACCCTAACCAATAAGATTAAGAGGCAAAACAATGATTACATAAAGGATGTTTTTAATGGAAAAGTGAGTGAGTAGAGCAGTTGAGTTGAAGAAAAGTTGAAGTGTAGAGCAGCACCAAGTACAAATAAGTTACAATAGAGAAGGGAAGTTGAATTAGTTTGATGCTACCGAGTGTAGTATGAGGTAAATAAATCATTGAGCATACATAGTCTGAATAGTAAATGTTGATGCATTTTCACATACATTTTTAGCATTGAGTTTTATTGTACTAAGAGGAGTGAAAATATCATTATTGGGTAGACCTTAATAGAACTCATTTTTTAAATCCTTTAACAAGGTACATCTCTTAGATTAAGATTATTAAATCCTTTAGTAAGGTCTACTGCATAAGTCTTTTTGTACTCCTAACAGGGTAAGCTATCAAAAATAGCTAACACTGTAGCTCTGACTGAACAACCTTCTTGCTGCAGTAGTGAAGGATTGTGGGTGTCATCCCCACCACTATTTTTCCTCTAATAAAGGATTTTTGTGTGACCAAAATCATGGTGTTATGAGTTATGCTTACATGATTTAGTTTGTATGCCTTATAATGTTTACTTGCAATGTATTCAGTTTGGTAAATAATTTTTTTGTATGTTTAAACGTTTTAATAGTACCAATGTTTACTTTCCAATTGGTATCATATTTTGACTCTTGAGATAAAGGTTTAGACACATGAGAGTAAAGATCACAACCATGGAAAGTTATAAGCAAGCTAAAAAGATTAAAACACTTGAGTTTGAATTGGAATATGCATAGGAGGTGATTAATGATCTAAGAAGGAAATTGGAAAAATCATTGATGGTGAGAAGGCACTTATGTAATGAACTAAAGTATACACAAGATAATTTTGATGTAATTAAAACAACATCTGAAGGGAGTCTAAATGATGAATCTAAAATAACCATTGCAAACCTGATGGAAAAGAACACTGCACTTACTGAGTAGTTAGACTTAATAAAGAAAGACCAGGAGGCTCAAAGCATAAGGTTGATAGAAATACTTGAATCAAAAGGAAAAGATGAAAATGCAAAGAGGATGGCAGAAGAAGATAAAAGATAATATAAAATAAGACTAACTAAAAAAGACTATGAGATCATGAGAAAGACCAAAACTCACTATGCTATGACTGATCAGTTAGTGAATGCAAATCAAGAGGTAACAAGAAATGAATTTGAGAATCAAACACTGAAGTCTAAGATTGAAAGATTGAATAATGAACTGAAAGTAGAAAAAGAATCCAATGAAGTACTAAAATGAAGTGAAGAAGCATTAAGGACATTGGACAAACAACTTAGAAGTTAGAAGCAACCGAGAGACAAGACTGGACTTGGATTCACTAAAGACAACACTACTAAGAAAGGACAGTCCTCTAACCAACCTAAAAACTTGAGATATTACTACCCCACCAAAGAATAAGAAGACAAATTTCTACTACTATGGGAAAACTGAACATACAGCTAATGTGTGTATAATCAAAATAGGTAAGTCACTGAACACACCCAAATTTGATGGTTATTGTTATAACTGCAACAAATATGGACATCAAGCATTTGAGTGTAGATCACAACTTGTTAAAAATACAAGGAAGCCTAAGTTTGATAGTTACTGCAATAGTTGCAATATATATGGTCATAAATATGAAGATTATAGGTCACAAAGGATAAATGATAAATGGATCCCTAATCGACACAATACACCAAGCAATCGATAAGGCACATCAATACCATGGGACATAGGAAGTGATATCCAATAAGGGAAAAAAACAACATTCTTGCTGTTCAGGTTTAAGATTTGGTGTCCATATTCTAGTAAATAGACCTGAACCATTATAAAACTACCCCTTATGGTTGTGGATAATATCCCTTTTATTCGATGACTCAAACAAAGCTACAAAAAAACCTAGCTCTGGTTCTAGTAAACTGATGTCTGCTAGTCCATCCCAATTTTTAAAGGCACAATCTTGAATATCAAAAAATAATAGGTATTTATTAGAAGACTTACCAATTATTGCTAAGCATCATAAGACCCCAATGTGATTATGCAAAGTGCATTCTAGGAGAGTAATCTCTAACCCATCATGAGAATCATGCTTTCTATTGGTTGCTTCAGTTCTTGGCTAAAATGTATCTTGTGGGGAATCACCCGTTGGCCGGTTTCCTTGCTCCTGAAAGATCTGAAGCTTCTTTGGTTGCCAAATTAACTTATTATTACCAGACATTTCTAACACTGGATCAACCAAATTTTGAGTCTCCAGTGGAGTCCCAGGGGGGTCCCGTCACATATATAAAGAACTGGATGATCCAAGGTTTTTTTGAGCAACTTTTTCTTTCCATGGTTTTTGAAATGAGCCGATTTGAAGTTGTGGGGTTGCATATGATGCCCCAAAAAATCCTGCCCAAATTTCCCTTTAAATTTTTGTTGCTCTGGAAATGACTGTATTTGATAATGTGACATTCTAAACCTCCGGTTTGCCTGATTTGAAGATTCCCCCTTTTCAAAATTTGAAAATCCTTTGTATGTATCTTAGGGTCTATTGAAGTTAGGCAGCTGACTCTTATTGGGCATGGATGTCTTAAACTGAAATCTAGGGTTTATGAAAAATGGTTTCGCAGGCTGAACAATTGCTTTACCTC
>MU228473.1:0-11398 GCA_018584345.1 Thuja plicata | reverse complement strand
TCTTTTGGTTAATTAATGACATTGCTGAATATATATACATATATATTCTCCTTTGTGGTTATGCCCTTGTCTATATATGAATAAAAAAAACTCTACCTTTCTACACATTAGGGGATGGTGTGAATTCCATTTGACTATGCATGGTTGAAACTAAACTAAAACTTAACTATCTTAGTCTAGTTGGTTTTGAAACTCCTTCATTGTTACCTAGTTGTTGGAAATACAGTAAAAAATGATTATAGTATGGTTTATATATTTTGTTTAAGATAAACAAATTAGCAATAACATATTATCCTATGTGCAGCTTGATGCTGGTATAAATAATTGTTATGATTTTAGGTCTGAATAAGTATAGTTTGTGATTATCCTCACTTAGAACCCAAAGTATTGGTTATACCTGTCACACATCCTTCTTGTTATGTATCATGACACTCTCCATAAAGGAAACCTCACTTTTCAGTGAAAAATAAATCTGCAATCACGAACTTCAAAAATTGCAATTACAGAGTTAACATGTTCAAGCATTAGAATATTAGAGAATGCTTGCTATATTGAATCCAACATTAAGAATTCCTAGCACATACTTGATAGGGATATAAAAAGAAAATTCAAGCACCTCTTATCAAATGTGGATAATAAAAACATTTATTTACGCTCTCTTATAAAAACAAAATGGTGGTCTTGATGAGTTGCCTTATTGATTTCCATCTCATAAAAATATAGACCGCCAAAGTGGATTTAGGCCACTTGAGAAACTATTTGAATTTTATGTAGTGTTTTTATATCATATAGATGACAAGGTATAATTTGTATTTCTTTTGGAATCAATACTTCTTACATTATTGAAGGAGACAACATGCTGGGGTAATTATATCAGAAGTACATCAGATCTAGTAGTGTTGCAACTTCATTAACATTTGAAGGGGAATATAAGTTCATTATATTTTATTTTGCTACCTTGTGCCCTATATTGATTTTTGTCATTGGCATGTACTTAGTTAGACAAAACCCAGCTGAAAAGGAATTAGACATCTTAGTTGTTGCAACAAAACTATCCATTCTCCCTTGATGATAATAGATTGCAAAAGTAAATTAGTCTTAATATCACTATGTTTGAGGTTTTAACCATGCTTTACTGCAGATGCTACTCTTCTAGATAAACTATAAATGTTGTATGTTGTCATACTAAATGCTTTCCATATCATAGAATAGTGTTTCCTATATTCTATGTAAATGTGAATAGTTTCACTCTTGTATCTTAGCTATTTAAGGAGAACTATTTGGTTAATAATTTAGTTGAACATGTTATCTTATAATTGTTTATTTTACAAGTTAAATGATACTGTTTTAACAAAACTGACGCATAATAAACAACTGATGAACTCACATAAAAGAATAAAAGAGAAACAAATGCCGAAGAGGGGCATATCAACTTAGGAAAGCTGGTACAATAACAGTTGAGGAGAGGAAATAGGTCTTATGCGCATAGGAAAATTATTTTCTCATAGTTTAACTTTAACCTTACCACAAACACTATGGATGTCTATAGTGGATAACTCTAGATCCATCTGATTCACTCAAATGGGTGTATGAGGTAGAAGATCTGTTTGGAAATAGATAATGCCCCAAAAGGGCATCTCCACAAAATTTACATCAAAAGATAGTAGAAAAAAAAACTACATATCGTTAGAGAGTGTGAGTTCCAAGGTCCTTGAACCTGTGGACACGGGTATGTAGGAAGTCTGGAGATGAAGGATACCTTAGTGCATAGGTTCCTTGGACATAAATTATGTGGTAGTTCAATTATTTTCATAAATTCTAAAACTAACAAAACTTGTAGAAGAACGACTCTCAAGAAGGTACCTATACCCGACTGGATAACTGAAATCCGAGGGGGGTATAGGACTTCAAATTTCTCTCAATGGTTTTTCACCCAAATAAAGGCCTGAAAGACAAGGAAGGGTGTATATATTATTTTTGTAACCTTGCAAAGGTCCTTGGCATAGTATTTGGTAGACTTTGGAATACCTTGCAAGCTACTCCGGACCCCGGGGGGTCACTGGAGTGAAAAGTCTTTGATCAGAGAAGTAGAGAAATCTTGTCTATATTAATTTCCATCCCAAATGGATGGAGGTAAGAATTCTAGATCACTTACATTGTATCCTACCCTGTATGGGTAGAGGTATGATCTAAGAAGGTTTCTTATAGTCCCATCCTATTTGGATGAAGGTACGACTTCTAAATCAATTACATTAATTCCTGCCACATATGGGTAGAGGTGCGATTTGAGAAGGCCACTTATGTTTTCCTATTCCGTACAAATAGAGGTGTGATCCAGATTGATCACCTTATGACCTAGGATAGAAGAGCCTATATTGGCTATTTTATGTTGTCTCTCTTGTGGAAAGAGAGTTATATCTCCTAAGTAATCATTAATTAACACTGGAAAGTACAAAAAAAATAGTCTTGACTACTTTGCATTAATATGTTATTGTTATCTTCTCTTAAAATGTTATTCTATTTTAGGAAAGTTTGGTCCTTATACTTAGAGTTGACCCAATTTTCCCCTAAAAAAAAATTGATTCATGAAAAAAACCCAATTTTCAATGATCTTATGAAACCTACAAAAAAATCTCAAAATTCACTCAAGAATAGGGTTGATTCCAGGAACGAGGCCAACGTGGAATCAGCGTGGAAACAATTTTTTATTTTTTCCCTTTAGCTTTCTTTCCCAACTCTCAAGAACCCTAAATAGAGGAGTAGGAGGAGCAATGGCAATCATCAATCGAAATTGAAAGGGCCTCAATAATCCTAAATTTTTGGGGGCATGTGAGATACTGTCAAAGAAGCTAATGAATTTGTTCTAAATCACAGTTTCAATATGACTTGAATTCTCTCTACACCTCGCCCTATAGAGTCTGATGCGATTAAATATATAATTAATATTATACACTAATTTTAAATTATAAGTATTATGTACTATTATAGGAAGTAGTCAACCTCTATTTACAATTAATATTATAAAGTAGTTTCAAATTTTAAATTATTATTGACTATTAGTATATATTAATCATTGTATAATAAATCATAAATTAAGAATAATGTAAAATTTATAATTCTATGTATTTATTTTTAATATGTAATTAATATATTAATTTTATCATTAACATTGGTCTCCACCTAAAATAGTAGCTACTAAAACTAGTGGCTTGCTAATCTTTTACTTCAGCTAAACAAATGTCTTTTATTGAATTCTAGTCCATATAAAGAACTTACCAATTACCATAATGGAATATAAAACATTGCAATTGTGGAATATGATTTGATAAGATTTCTCAAATATTGAACTACCCCTACAAAACTCCTTGCCTCAATCACAGTGAAAGTATTTGATCATTTCAAAATTGTTTCCATTTTTTATAAATTCCAGTTTTGATGAATTCCTAACAATAGCTAGATTGTTGTTTGATAAATTTTGATGTCAGCTACTTCATAAACTTAGCTAATATTTGATCTCAGACTTAGACAACTATTTGGTGATTGCCTTGTTTAAAAGGCTAACAAGTTTTAATCTTAGTTACTTCATAGACCTAGCTAATATTTGATCTCAGAGTTAAACAACTATTTGGTTATTGTCCTCTTAAAAAGTTAACAAAATATTTGCCTATGTAAACAACAATATGAATATAAAAAAAATCTATTTTCTACAATTCATTTTGATCTTAGGTACTTCATAGACTTGGTTAGTATTTGATCTCACACTTAGGTAACTATTTGGTGACTTCCCTCTTAAAAAGTTAATTAAACATTTGTCCATGCAATCAACTATATGAATATAAATGACAAAATCTATTTAATATAATTTAGGAGTTAAATTCTATTTTATTTTCTCTCTACATATCTATGCTATGGAAATGCCATTGTTGGCAAGTGGCATGATCTACATTTCTTAGAGGTTGTCATTTATGACAACACTACTCATTGGCATGGTTGGTTGATGTATAATCCAATTTTGGATATTCAGTTTTTAAAAATGACTGGGTCCAAGATGCAGTTTAAAGGATATAGTCATACAATTTTGATCTGCGAGCACAATATGCATCGAAATAAATCATGCGATCTTAAAGGAGTTTACTATGAGATGTAAAATACCTTCAGTTAAGGTCACTTGCATTTTGGAGTTGATTGGACAGAGTTACAACCTGTTGAAGTGATGCAAAGATAGTACAGTAGTGATACAAGGCAAATGAATGATCATTGACTATGTGGATTTGGCTATTTTTGTTCATGTATGATCACTGACTATGAATTTTTTATTTGGTTAAGAGTTGGACATGTTTTGTGATGTTCTTGTGAGCCGACGGGAAGAATATTTTGAGATCGAGTATATAAGTAAAGTTGTTTTATGTTGTGAAGAAGAGTGTTGTGTGTGTTTAGATGAATTATGATGTCAGAATTAGACATTAGATGATGCGAGCTATAACTTGGACTACTTGAGCATAGAAGATGCTTGTATAGTTCATATTGATAAATCATTGTAACAGAAGATTTTTCTTTGTAAGAGCAGTGTGCTCATTGTATACCCCTAACAAGGTTTCTATCCTTTAACAGGGATATGTACTAAATGTAATATTCAGATCCTAATAGGGCTAGGTCTCCTAATAGGGAAACTATACTTATTAGTGCATCATTTGTGGGTATCATCCCCACCAGTGTTTTCCCTTGGCCAATGTTTCCTCATGAACAAATTACAGTGTTATGAGTTGTCTAATTTATGTGCATGTTATTAATATTTTAGTACTTGCTTGGTTAAGTTTGAATTGGTTAAATTTATTGATAAAGTTTTGTAATACTGATTCACCCCCCTCTTTGTATTACTTAATCCTAACAATTTGTATCAGAGCTTGTTGACCTTGGAGAGAAATCCTAACAGCTTGAGGGAGATCCAGATGAATACAAGTACTTTGGAAGAAAACTTTGAAGCAGGACTTGAAGACCTTGATAAGGAAAAATATGATAATGCTGAGTTAAAATTCAAATTGAGAAGAGCTGAGGGATTCATAAAGAAGCTTAAGGAACAAATTGAACTTTCCACAAATGAGAGGCAAGATCTTATGGATAAGATGCATGATGAATCTGATAATGATACATCTGATCAAATTAAGCATCTTGAAAAAGACAAAGAGGCATTGAAGAATGAATGTGAAGCTACCACTATTCATATGGCTAAATAAATACAAGGGAAAGATGAAAAGAAAAAACTTGAAGAATTATTGAAGAATGCAAATGTGCAGATGGGGAATATGCAATTTGAACTTGATGAATATAAAATAAAGTACCATGAATTAGAAAAATACAACCAAATAATTAAGGGAGAACTTGTTGAAGCAAAGAACCACATTAAAAATTTTTATGCAAGTAGTGACAAAATTGATGAACAGAGGGAAAGACAAAATCCTAAAGGTGACATAACAGGAGTTGGCATTGATAAAGCAGAATGCTCAAAATCTCAAGAAAGACACTTTGAAGGCAAAATAGTTGAGACACCTAATCAATAGGAAGATCCTATACAACAAGAGGAACCTAGAGAATAGTTCAAACCTTTCAGAGGAAGATGCTTTGGATGCAAAAAAGTTGGTCACATGAAGAGAGATTTCAGATGTAAGATTCCTTAAAAGCCCTTTTCTAGTTATTATTTCAATTGTTACTCAACTGATGAAGATGATGATGAAGATTGAGATCAAAGGTATACATGATTGTTGAAAGAATTAGACCAGTTGTTGTTTTGTCATTGATGTCAAGCAATTGATTTCTAGTTCATATTGAATTGACATATATTTCAGATTTGATTTAATTGGGAAATAGATAAAGATAAGATAATGATAAGATCATCTTGAGATAATTGGTTTCTAGTTTATCAAGTCGGTAAAGAAGATTGAGAAAGTTGGTAAGACTAAAGAGTTATATTACCAAGCAGAGAGATTTTGTTGGTAAAGGGTTATGAAAGTTGGTCAGGACACCGAGCCATTGAAGCACCGAGAAGTGCATGTTAGTCAAGAAACCAAGAGTTCATCACCGAATAGAACAGATGCGAGAAACAAGGATAAGAACACATTTAATGCAATGCTACAACAATATGGAGGATTCCAAGAATGAAAATAAAGTTGGTTACAAGATCTACACATAGGAAAATTCAAGGAAGAAATCTATGGTATAGATTAAGCGACAAAAATAAAAGCTTTATTTCCAAGAAAAGTGCAAGTTTTGAGGTGATGCCGAAGCGGCTAACCGAGTTTCAATTTTACTGAATTAGTTCAAAAAATTCAATCTAATAGCTTAGCATGATTGAAGGAAAACCTAATCAAGCAGATTAAGAGGCAAACACAAAGTCTGTTTTAAGGATGAATTCGAAGAACAAATGGATGGCAAGTTGAAGAGTTGAAGTGCTACTGAGTGATGCAATGAAGAGAAAAGAAGTGATAAATTTGAGTCTAAGTGAAGAGATTAATGAAGTGTTGATGCCATTAGTTAAAGAGAACATAAAGGGATCTGATCAAGAAAGATGTAGTTGCAGTTTTACAGATCATATACATACTATTTCTTATTTGCATTTGTAACAACAAAATCTCTTAACCAAGTGGACTTAACAGTCTTTTGTAAAATCCTTGAGAAATATGACATTCTAAAAGAGTGTTCAAAGCCCTCTAACCAGGCCACTCCTAACAGGGTGAAGATCTTAACGAGTTTGAGGTAAATTCCGTAAAATTCCATAACAGGGTCACATTTAGCAAATGTGTATTATAATCTTTAACATGATAAGCCTTTAACCAAGCATACTTTGGAAGAGTATTTTCATTTGTGGGTGAAAATTACCGTATAAATTTTTCCCAAATTGGGTGTCCTCATTAAATTTATTGTCAAATGTGTTGAATGATTCATGTGCATGTTGTTTAATGTTTATGCAAGTTACTGCTTAAGGTATTTGAGATATTTGGTGATTCGGTTGCAACTGTTGTTTATCCTACCGAGTTGAATCAGAGTTAAGTTTTTTAAAGTACTAAGTATCATAGTTTTTTGATTCACCCCCCATCAGTAATCCAACAATTGGTATCAGAGCTAAGTACTCAAAGAGATAAGTTTAAAATGACTTGAGTTAAATATCCAAATTTTCTAAGAGGGAGAAACCTAAGTTGAATATGGATAAGTTATTTACATGGAAAAACTGAACGAGGTTGGACCTATTTGGTATTGGATATTATGAAATATATTATGTTGACAATGAGTATACACCATCGATAATTGGTCCCT
The DNA here is from genome assembly GCA_018584345.1 of Thuja plicata. NCBI lineage: Eukaryota > Viridiplantae > Streptophyta > Pinopsida > Cupressales > Cupressaceae > Thuja > Thuja plicata. Next base: position 4,090 of record MU228473.1, on the reverse strand, counting down.
TAACAGTTGAGAAGATAAGAGAAAAACACGACCACACACAAGCAATGATTGAAATATCATCTACTCTCACTGACCTACAATTTAATGACATTATAGGATGTGATACATAAAAGAAGATGTGGGATAGGATTGAATTTATACATGGTGGAGATAAACATGTTATGAAGGAAAAATTTGAAAGATTAAGAGGGAAATTTGATTCTATGAGAATGAAAGAAGAAGAAAATGTTACACTATACAACACTAGACTAAAGGAAACTATAAATACTATTAGAGGTGCTGGAGGTCAAATTATTGAAGAAGACGTGACAAGAAATTTGTTAAGAATATTTTTACCTATGTATGCCATCCGAGTGTCTACAATACAAGAAATAAGATATATTCCTTAGATGACTATTTCACTGGATGCTACTATTGGTAAGTTGATTTCTTTTGAGATTTATGATTTTGATAATAGTTTACCTGCTACTACTAGGATTTAGTATGTATTTAAATCATCTTTGAAGATTGGAAGTTATAGGGAGTCTAGACCTAGTGATGGATATGTAAGTAGTGCAAGTGAAATATTTTATAGCTGGAAGAGTGAATTAGAAGAACTATATGCTGAAGATGAAGCAAATAAAATAGAATTTGAAGCTCTAATAGCTAGAAGACTACATAGAGGTAAAGGTAAATACTGAGGTAAGCTGACCTTGAAACATTTTTAATGTAATAAGATTGGAAATATTTCTTCTAGATGCCCTAACAATAACAATGATGAGAAGAAAGACAATCGAGATGATAACAAAAGAGAAAACAGGTTCAGAAGATTATGAGACTACAAAAATAAAGGTAAGAAGTCATGTCATTTTGCTAATGAAGGACTAACTGATGATGACACATATGATGATATTGAAGAAGAGGTTGTATATGTTTCAATCAAGGACAATTATGATGAATAAAAGAAAGAAGAAAAATCCCTAATATCATATGTAAGTAAAAATGAAACGTGGATTATAGATAGTGGATGCTCACACCACATGACCGGTGATACACTTAAGTTCATTACTATAGAAGAAAATAATAGAGGATATGTTAGATTCAGTAATGATCCTCCATATCTTTTGAAAGGTAAAGGTTCAATAATTCTATTAAATAATACAAGATGTGATGATGTTTATTGGCTTGAAGGATTAAAGTACAATTTGTTGAGCGTGGCACAGGTAAACAATGCAGGTCACCGACTAGAATTTTAGAATGAGAATGTAAAAGTATTTGATTAGAAAGGAAGTTTTATTGCCACTAGAGAATGATCTAAAGGTAACCTATTTTACCTTGATACATCTATTAAGAGTTGTTTGTATGCTAAAGTTGAGGATGCATGGTTGTGGCACAAAAGATTATGTCATGTAAATTTTGACAACCTAATTGAAGTAAGAAAAAAGAATAGAGTAAGAGGTCCATCGAGATTAGAGAAACCTAAGAATGTCATGTGCAAGGAATATCAAGTTGGAAAAATGACTAAGTCAAGTTTTACAAGTAAGTCTTATATTATACAAGGAATTTTGGACTTAGTACACACTGACTTATGTGGACCGATGAGAACACAAAGCTATTATGGTGATAGATACTTCATTCTATTTGTTGATGATTATTATAGAATGATGTGTGTCATGTTTTTGAAAGAGAAATCTGAAGCTTTTCAGATGTTTAAGTGGTACAAGGCAAGAGTTGAAAAAGAGACTGGAAGAAAAATGAAGTGTCTGAGATTTGAAAGAGGAGGATAGTTTACTTCTGATGAGTTTACACTCTTCTGCAATGAAAATGGAATAAAGAGACAATTTTCTACACCAAGGACACCACAAAAAAATGGTATAGCTGAAAGAAGAAATAGATACATTGTGGATTGTGCGAGAACATTAATGATTGAGAAGGGAATTTCTCAAACTTACTGAAGAGAAGTAGTCAGCACTACTGCTTACAAACTTAACTGAGTACAATTGAAGAAAGGTATGCACAAGACACCTTATGAGATTTGGTATGATCACAAACCTAATGTGAGTTATTTCAAAGTATTTGGTAGTAGATTCTATATTCATAAAGATGATAGAGATGGTAAGTTTGATTCTAAAGGAGATGAGGGGATATTCTTAGGATATTCTACAAAGAGAAAAGATTAAAAATGTTTGAATAGATCTACTAACAAAATTGTGGAAAGTGCAAATTTGAGAATTGATGAGTTTGCAAAGAGAAATGATGAGGACAATAAGAAGGAACCTGAAGATTATCAAAGATTTGTATATGTTCAACCAATTTTTACCGATAACCTACTGAATGCACAAACTAAGGAGGAAGCTGAACAAAGAGTACTACCACTGAATGATGGAAATAAATTTCCACCAACTACCAAGCCTGTTCTAGCCAAGTATGTAAGGAGACACCACTCACCGAGTAAGATAATTGGAGACAAAGATGCAGGAATTATGAAAAGAAGCAAAGTAAGAGAAAATACATGCTTAATTTCTAAATTAAAACCAAGAAAAGTTAAAGATGCATCAGAAAATGATGACTGCGTTAAAGTAATGAAAGAAGAGTTAGATCAAATTGTGAATAATAACACATGGACTTTAGTACCTGTATCATCAAAAAATGGAAGCACTTCCATTTAGGACTGGTTTAGCCCTTCGAGTAATTGGTTTGGGGTCATGTCAAATTCCTTGAATGGGTCTTTGACTTGGATTTGGTTTTTCCCCTGTCCTGCCCTATTTTCCACTTCTCTCCTACCTATTTCTAGTATCCTACTCTAAGATTTTGAGGTTCTTGACCTCAGGGTCAAGGTCGACCTCGACCCTAACCCAGGGTCTAAATTTCAAATTTCAAAGATTTCTAGATGTTGGGATTTGGAAAGAATTATTTCCTGCTTCCGGGTCGGCTGTTTCAGGCTTCGAAGTGGCGACTCTTAAAAATATATTTAATATAGGTCCACTTCTAGGGGTATGGGCCTAATTGGAATTTAATTCTCATATGTCAGCCTCTCTAGAATTTTGTGCCCTAGACTAGTATATAAGGAAGCCTTCTCCTCTCATTTTCAATAATGATCATCCACAGAAAAAAGAAGGATATCATCTATGTATAATCTATTGAAGAAATCGTCTACTTTCAAGCATTCAAGCATTCAAGATTCAATTCATCAAGGAGATCCATTAGTAGAAATTGCAGGATTCAAGCTCTATGGAGCCCTCTTGTTGAATATTTCTCCATCCATATCCATTCAAGCTTCTTTCTATTCCAAGATCCATTCAATATTGGTGTTGAAGATCTAAATGAAATTGATTTGAGACGTCCTATATCCTACATCCTACATTCTACATCCATTTGGAGCATCCATACTTGTGGATTCAAGGATTTGAATCCTCCACAAGGGTTTCAACATAAGCAAGGTGAATTGTTCTATTTACTTTTTTTATAACTATAATTTCAATTCTATTTCAAGGTTAATTCCATAACTGAGGTTTGATCAAGGCAAACCACCCATCCAAAATACCCTTTTCGACAAACTTTCAGGATTCGCGAATAGATTTTCCGTCGGAGTAGTGCAGGTCAAGGTCGACATAAAGGGGTAGAATTTTCCCCCCGTATTTGGGTCAAGGTCGATCTTTCTTAGAAAATAAAATGATTTATGGGTTTTCTCTGTCTCTATGTTTCTAGGCCAGGGCAGGTTGCAAAATTTCTAGAAACTCTGTACAGACACCAGAAAAAAACAATTTCCAGATCTTCTATACTTTGAGGTTAGTATTTGTCTTCAATTCATTTCAATTAAGATTTTAATCTTTTTAGATCTATTACACACTCTCCTCCAAAATGGAATATAAGGTTTTCCTCTTTCTCCTTATTTCTAATCGATCAATTCATTTGTGCATTGACCATTTTCTTGTGTTTAATCAATGTGGATCTTTCCTTTGTGAATTTGGGGCAAAGAGGAGAATCTTACCTTCCCCAACTTTTCATATGTAAAGGGGATTATTTATATGTTCAAGTCTCTTGTACCCATTTCATCATAACTATTACCTCTTTACATTTTTTTATATCTTTACATCTCTTTTATGTTCTT
>MU228472.1:1343500-1355829 GCA_018584345.1 Thuja plicata | reverse complement strand
AGTTATAAAACCTAAAGTTAAATTTACAAAGTAACATATCATTTATAAAACCTACCGTAACATGTCATTTTTTGTTTGAAATTTTTTGTCACAACTAAAGAGTTCTCACCACGAGAAAATAGAGTGACCATTTGCTATCAAAACCATGTGTAGATATAAACATTAAGTACAACATATCCAATTTTTTTTGCAGATATACACATTAAGGATCATGTCAGATAATACAAGGGAATCAGATCAAAATAGGGAGACAATCGCTAGATTGTTGTCTAACTTTCAAAGAGAAGGCAATGAAAAATGTTATTGTCCATGAAAGATTTGTAATGGCTTAAAGACAAGAAGAATCAAAATCAAAACAACAAAGAGACATTGTAGGGGGAATGGTCACATTGAAGGGGGGTTTAATTATAATCATCCATTGGTAATTGTTGTTTGTTATATTGTTTTCACAATTAATATATGTCATATGAACCATGGAAGGAGGTTTGATTATCACAATGAAGGGGGGTTTGATTATCATCATTTTTATATAGGTCAATCTCCCTAGTGTAGTACGTGATATGGACCACCACATCTCAGAGGAACATGGGGGTGTGAATATAGAGGAACATGGAGGTGTGAGTATTGAAGCTGAAGATCATGATCCCATGGAAGACGACGATCATGCGCTAGAAAACACATTTTAAAAATGTATAATGTCCTTCACAAGATGTAATAAAAACTATGGAGTGAACTATGTTTGTCTGATTATATAACTATTATCTTTTGTCAGGTATCCCACCCAGTCTCATGGATTGTCAGGTATAAGTCAATACACCCCATAGAGATTAATTTATGTCTTTTACCATTTGTAAAATATCTCTCATTGCCACCTGTCTCTCTCATTTCATGAAGTGTAGGTACCAGCGAATAGGTATTTGTCAGATTTGTCTTCCTCAAGAGAGAAAACTATAGGAATGGAAGAAGAAAGTGAGACATTTAGTATGTCTGAATCAAGGAGATTGACTCGAGGCCAAAAGATCAGAAAGAAATTCAATAAACACATGGAATTTTTCCTTTCTCAAGGGGGGTCGTGTTCTTATGATGATGAGAAAAGGTGACTCCGAGGTGCCCTTTAGGTACAAACATCTACAGAAACAATGGGTCCCCGATGTACTTCCTTTTATAAACACTAATTTTTGTGTTAGAGAGAGGATATATCGCATAGCATCATCTTCATTACATGGCTTTGGCCTATTTTCCATGGAGGGCATAAAGGTCTCATACAACAAAGTTGTCAAATTGATGGAGTATGTCAGACCTTGTTATGATTATAGTGGTTGGATGAAGATTGTTAGATATAAAAAAATTATGTGTAGGTATGGACTTGCGGCAAATTATATACAACAAAAAGTTAGTGAACAAATTAAAACAGTAGCTATATACGTTGACGGAAGGCCAAAAGTATCAGAGAATATTGGAAGTTTTGTAAACAGTACGCGACCTGAGTCAACTAAGAAGCAACCCAATTGCATATTTGAGGCGCGTGAGGGAAATCACGTATTTCTATGTGCATTGAAATAGATACATGGAGGCGAAGAGCTTCTTGTCAATTACAATTTGAATAGCGTAGATACAAGAAAACCCACTATCATGGACAAGGTGGTACGCACTATGCACCATTTAAAATTGTTTAAAAATTAAAAAACTATCTCTTCTTTTAATTGAAGCATTTTGATAATTGTCTTTTATTCAAAGTAACTTAGCATAAGAACACATGTGTTTTAACATGTCTCAATGATTTATATTCTTTGATATATAGGGCTATAGTATGGATCAACAGTCACATGATACGCATGACGATGATGGTTCTCATGGGACTTCTTCTTCCCGACAGGTAAAACTCATTGTTGTTATACAAATGCACATAAAAGAAAAATGTTAATGCATATATTTTGTTATGTTTTATTATTAACTACTATTTTGGATTGCTTTTAAATAAAGTTTCTAATAATATTGTTCTCACAAATGAGTGATGATCAGAAAAAGGGAAAGGAACAAGTAGTCCATGAGGAGCCGTAGGATGAGCAGTATCCATTCCTTGTTGATTTTTCATCAGACATTCCTCCTGTGGTTGCACTACAAAACATCCTTCATGAAATTTCAAGAGAGTTAACTCAATTTTTAGGTATTCAAACTTAGACTCCTAAAATGCTGATGAGAGTGGATGAGTTGGCTAACCGTGTTTAGACTTATAAAGTAAGTATCAATGTAGTTTTTAATTATAACAAAATTTCAAAAATGGTTTTTATAGTATACTCTTTTATTTATGTCATTAACTAAAATACATATGTGTTATTTTTAGAGAGGATTCTACAAACATTCAAGGGTCATTCCCCAGATGCAAATACTTCACTAGATAGTTCAAGTAGATCGCATGTTCTATCCTCCACTTGTGTTTTTCTCGAACAATTTTTTTTTTAATAGCTCTAACAATCTTATTTTTCAGCACATACTATTGATCCTATGTTCACTACGTCGCCTGCTACAAGGATCAGAACCACAGAGGTACCATTGGCTGCAATGTCAGCAACACGTAGCATGGCCATAGATGCAATGGAAACACCTATTATTGGTAAGTAGATTAATCTTTTTTCTCTCTCATTTATCATGTATTTATTTTGCTTGAACTATTCTTTCTTAGGGGACATTTTTTAATATTGCATTCATTTTATGTAGGAGGCGATGATGAAATTCCTGGATGTACTCGTGTTGAATGTACGGGAAAAATAAAGAACTATGATTAATTACTCATGAACATTGAAGACGGACTTCCCGTGAGAGTAGCCCAGCTTCTAGGTACTTTAAAGATTGATCATTTCTTTTACTATACAATCGTATACTCACAATGTAATGCACTAACCCCCTATGCAGTCCCTTGCAATAACTAATAATCTTGTTATTATTTTGCAGGGAATAATATATTTTATGAAAAACTTAATGATGAATGTTTGCGCATTTTCGGGCCGACCATACGCACATGGTATCAAATTTTGATTTCATTGCTAGATCAGATTATCTTTCAACCATTTATTCAAGTATATTAAAAGGTAGCTTCACTTCATTTATGAATCTAACAATTTTTTCTTAAAAGGTAGCAATCACAAGATAAAGTGTTAAAGGATAAACTCATTGAATCTATGATAACACTTTTTGGACCCACCACCTTTCAAGGACTTAAGATCCATGAGAAAGTGGGGAAAACTTTGAAATATATTAGGGACAACTACAAGACCCAAATAGAATGCAACCGTTATTACGAGCGGCCCCCCGATGTTCCTATTAATGAGTGGGAGAATCTTAAAGAGATGCACTTGAGAGACACACAAGACATTATGGACAAATATTATCACCCGAGGATAGAAGGTACGTGATAATATTAATAATGAAATTATGTACTATTTACTCTTCGTACTTATGTGATCTAACATATTTCAAACATCACACAGGTTGCTTGACATATCAAAGGCAACAAAAGCAAGAAAACAAAAGCACAGGAAACACAAGCTCGGCTCGAGTGGATATTCAAAACTTGTTGCACGAATTGTAAGTAATAATAAATAAAAAACCGTATGCAAATATTTATAAATTGTAACCAATTTAGTTTTGATGAAATTCACTACAATAAAAATGTAGGGCTTGGAGTTCAAATGAAAGATTTTAGAAGAGGACAAGAAAATACACTACAAACAAGGCTATACAGTCGTGGCTGAACGATTCTGATCAAAGAGTGCGCAAGTTTCTTCTGGTGGATATGTCAAAGAGGTAAATAAGCCAATTGATTTTTATTTCAAGTTGAATACTTTACCAATTACTGTATTGGATGTTAAGTTACAACATAAAGTGAATATATTTGTTTAAAAATTTAAATCGATTATACTTATATGTATTAAATTGAATGATTAACATTTGTGAATATTTCTGTTGTATTTATATATTTATATATTGTCAATAAATGCAGTAATTATGTACATTGGAATGCATTTTTCCAATCCTGGAACACCATCCAAGCATGATAAAGGTGTCGATTTAGATGTGCATTGTAGTACTCAAGGTATACATTTTCTATTCGAATTTTGATTATTGATTTATTAATACCAGTGGTTAGTAAGTTGTTGAGAAATTTACTTCCTATCTATGCAATTAGAGTTTCAGCTATTCAAGAGATGAGGTGTAGTAATGATATAACTCTAGATGCATTGGTTGGAAGGCTTATAGCTTTTGAGTTGGACAATTTTGACAATTATTCTCCTAATCCTAGCAATTTTGAGTTTGCATTCAAAGCTAAATTAAACCTTGGTAAGATGGATAGAAAATCAAAAGGAAAATAGATTGCAAGTGATAGTGATGATTATTCTAATGATGAATATTTGGAAATCATTGATGCATTACTTGCAAAGAGAGCTGCAAAAGGAAAGTACAAAGGAAGAATACCATTGATTTTATTTTCATGTGATGAGGTTGGTCACATTGTTGCTAAGTTTCCAAACAAAGAAGAAAAAGGTGAGAGAAATTTCAACAAGTACAAAGGCAAGAAAGATTTCAAAAGTTACAAAAGCTACAAGGAAAAAGGTAAGAAATCTTGTTATATTGTAAAAGATTCTAATAGTGATGAGGATGAAGATGAAATGGTTTACATTTCTATTAAGGATGATTTAGACAATGAAGATAATGAAAATAATGCTCTTTACTCTCATATTAGCAAGAAGGACACTTGGATAATTGATAGTGGTTGTTCTCACCACATGATTGGTGATTAAAATAAATTTGAACATCTTGAGCACTATGATGGTGGGAGTGTCAGTTTTGGGAATGATGACCCTTGCTATGTGAAAGGTAAAGGTTGTATTTCTCTAAATGAAGGAATAAAATGTGATAATACTTATTGGGTTGAAGGACTAAGACATAATCTAATAAGTGTGGCATAGATGAATAACATTGGTTTGAAGGTAGAATTCATGAATGGTAAGGCCAAGCTCCTAGATGGTAAGGGAAACCTAATTGGAACTGACAGGGAAACAAAAGGTAATCTATTATATCTTGATCTCACTGAAAGTTCATGTTTTATTGCACAAGTAGAAGAAATCTAGTTATGGCATAAAAGGTTGTGTCATGTGAATTTTGATAACCTTATCAACATAAGAAATAAAAAAAGAGTAAGACGTATTCCTATTCTGAAGAAACCTGAATTGGCAATATGCAAACAATGTCAAATTGGGAACATGGGAAAAGCTAGTTTCAAGAGCAAGAATTACAATGTAGAAGAATTCTTAGAGTTAGTGTATACTGATCTGTGTGGACCAATTGAAACAAAAAGTTACACAAGAGATAAATATTTCATTCTATTTGTTGATGACCATTCCAGAATGATGACTATTATGTTTCTTAAAGAAAAATCAGAAGCTTTTAAGAAGTTTAAGTGGTACCTTGCCAGAGTTGAGAAGGAAAGAGGAAAGAAACTTAAATGCCTAAGATCTGATAGAGGAGGTGAATTCATTTCTAATGAATTCAATGAATTTTGCAATGAAAGAGGAATCAAGAGACAAGTATCTGACCTAGGTAAACCACAGAAAAATGGGATTGTAGAAAGAAGAAACAGATCTATTATGGATTGTGCAAGAAACTTGATGATTGAAAAGAATGTTGCAACCAAATACTGGAAGGGAGCTATCAGCACTTCAATTCACACCTTGAATAGAGTTCAACTAAAGAAAGGTACTGATCTGACACCTTTTGAATTATGGTATGGCTATAAACCCAATCTTCATTATTTCAAAGTATTTGGAAGTAAATGTTACATCTTGAAGGAAGCAAGAAATGGAAAATTTGATGTAAAAGGTGATAAAAGTATATTCCTAGGCTACTCATGCAAAAAAAAAGCATATAAATGTTTGAATCTTGCTACTCATTAATTCATAGAAAGTGTACATGTAAAGATTGATTATTTTATAGAGAGAAGTGAAGAACATCACAGTAAAGAGCCTAAAGACTACATAAACTGTTGTATTATAAACTTGATACTATACCTAAGACACAAGAAATGGTGATTGGACAACAACCATGCCAACCACTGAATTCATCAGCACAAACCTTGTTGCAACATGTGCAACTTGAGCCTCTAACTAAAGAAACTGAGTCTCACACTGAAGAAACTGAGTCACAGATAGAGGGAACCGAGTCACAGATAGAGGTACTCGAGTCTCAAATAGAGGCACATGTGTCTTAGATAGAGGTGCCTGAGTCTTAGACAATGGAACCTGAGTATCGGTATGTTGTTGTTAGGTATGAAGGAACCCGAGGTCAAACAATTGTTGTTAGGTATGAAGGAGGAAATTAAAGAACCGATTATTATCTACTGTGACAACACTAGTGCTATTAACATTTCAAAGAACCCTTTGATGGATACTAAGACTAATAATATTGCAATAAAGTATCATTTCTTGAGGGAATTGGTTCAGGACATTAATAAAATTTTATCCTTGTTTTCTGGATGAGAATAAGAATGAAGCTAAGGACATTAATAAAATTTTATCCTTGTTACTATTTCTCTATAATTATTTTTATTATGACATGTTGTGTTGCCATAAATACCAAAGAGGGAGATTGTTGATGACAATTATTCAATTGTGTATTATCATTTATGTTTACACAAATGTAGTGATTTTACACAAATGTCTATACCTAAACCGAGCATAGTCAGTGTATGCCAAGTTCTCTTGAGCATTAAAAAAGACCAAAGTGATTTTTCATTTCTAACTGAGTTCACTCGGGCATTACAGTAATGGTCGGGAATTGAAGGATTACAGTGTTAACCGAGTTATGTTTTTAGTGTCAGTCGACTAACAACAATTTACACTTTCTGTTTAATTGGTTATATGCAGCTGACAGACTTAAGTTTTATTATTTATTTGGAAGGTTATTCAAGCCAACTTGACAAGGCTTATCACATTTATACAAGGTCAAGTTTGGATTGAAAGTGTGTAAGAAGAAGTAATAAGTAGAAATAAATGGTAGAGTTTTGATATGAGGAGTGAAGGCAAAATCAGATGGTATTTTGATTAAGGATAGAATATACAGAGCTGCAATAGAATATTTGATCAGTGAGGATTTATTTTAAAACTAGAGTAGAGATCAGAATCAACAAAGGTAGTTGTTTCGTCAAATAGGTCAATCCATTGTTACTCTCTAACAATTGTAGCAGTGATCCAAATCCATTTACAGAGTAGACTTAACAACCTTTCATAAATGCTCTCACAAGGTGACATTTCTACATTGAAGTGTTTGAATACCTCTAACAAGGCCAATCCTTACAGGGTGATTAAACCCTCTAACAAGGTCACACCTAGCAGTGCGTATTGTAACCTTTAACAGGGTTGGCTCCTAACAGGGCTCACTTCAGAAGAGTGAAAAATAGTAACTAGTTGGAATTGGTGGTTTTCCCAAATTGGACTTCCACATTAAATCTTGGTGTGATCTATGTACATGTTATTTACTTTATGCTTTATGTTTCTACACTGAATCACTAAAGGATAATCACAGTTAAAATCTTAAGTTTGCTTTGTTAACCGACTAATAGCAGAATATCTTTGTTGACTAAGTAATAGTGATAAGTTTGATTAAGACATCTAAGGGACTTGGATTTTTTTTTGTGGTAACTGATTCACCCCTCCCCTCTTAGTTACTCAACTCATTTCCAACAAGTCTTAGGTGCTCAAATCCATCAAAGGCTGGGTGAGGCCTCCAAAAACATGGAAATTAATTCAACATGAACAATATAAAATGTTCTGACCATTTATTCTATTTCCCACAAGCTTGGTGGTAGACGTGCTTCACAACTCATAAAAATCCTTGTAGCCCTAATTGCTCAATTTTTCTTCCTTTTTTCTATATTTATCCAAACAACTTAGAAAATAAATTAGATATAAAGATACCCTTTATTGAGATCCTACCAAATCATCAAAGATAGATTTCAACATCAAATATAAAGTATCTAAACTTGAAGGTAGACATGTTAGAATGAATTCAGAATAACTGAGAGGGGGGGTGAATCAGTTATCCTTAGGTCCAGATGTGCCCATATAAAACTTTATACCTGTTGGTGCTCAAATTGACAGATTGGACTCCTAACGGATTTCATTTATCCAATGAAGATAAATACGATCGATTTGCCAACGAACAAGGTTTCGACAACCTCCTACAATTCTGATTCCATGGAACCAAGGCTAGTGGGCCTACACTTTAAAACCTATCATCAAAGTCTTCTTACAAACTTCCTACAACGTATAACTGATAACTTCAACTCCTGCTTCTCAAAGTGTTAATAAGATCACAAAACTGAAAACATATGTGTTAATGAAATGTAATATATTTAATATTGCTTGATATGATTGAAGTATGAACTGAATTAGATGAAATAAAAGAGTAATTCAAAAACTTGAAATGATGAAACCTAATATCGAATTCAAAAAAATCAGAAAGACCAGTGCTTTATTCCAATAATGGGAAAACAAAGTTGATAATTCTCCAATCCTATGTTCAACTTCAGAGATGACTTTGAAAATGAAAGCTTATCACCTTAAAGGCGTAATAATATGCACATATAACTAAAAAGTTTAAAAGTTTTTCAATTTAATACTATTTCTCAAATGACGGACTAATTGATCAATATTTTAATCAATAAGATTTTAACCATGCAAAAATGAGAATGAAATAATTAAATATACAAAACATAAACTTAAATTGAAATATGCGCAAATCAGAACTATCACTTTAAAGAATGTTGATTTGCTTATCTGAAGGACTTGATTGTAAAGAAAGAGCAAAAATGATTGCAAAATTGAAATAAATACTGACTTATCTCTGCTTGTTAAGTAGGCGTATATCAGATTTCTTGCATACAATGTCTAAAATTAACTATCTTTTACTTGATCATTCCTTAAGAATTCATCACCAATCATCATATCATCATTTATTATTCAAAAATTAATGTTCTTCTCCCTTGTTTGCAGATTTACGAATGAATATAAATATAAAAATGAAAGGGTGCATTGGATCATCACACCTTTTCGTTATAAACTAACCTATAACTAACTATTTTATCAATTATTTTATCATTAGATACAAATCCCTTCTTTTCAATAATTACAACTACCAACCATTCGGTTGGATAACTTGCATAACTAGCTAGTTTATATAAGAGCCTTCCTTGGTTGCTTTCAAAATCCTCCTTGCTGTATAGAGACATATTTCTGAAGATATGTTTGAGGATTGTTGCCTTCATTGACCTCTACTAATGTTTGGAAATGATGGAACTCAGTGAGAAAAGGTTTGATTCATTAATCTGCTAACTCATTTGATGAGTCATCGATGAGTTAGCAGGCTTATCAATCAGCATATAAATCTGTGGTGTATGAGGGAATAGATCCAAGCTAATTCTTCCATTTTCTTAAACCCTTGTGACTCTGCAACAACAATTTACACTCGGTCAACTGCTACATTCACCACCTTTTGTTCTTTTTTGCCTCTGTATATAGCAAATGCTGGTGAAACACTCACGCATATATCTCTAATGCGTGGTCTGGCATATCGACCTGCTATGTATATGGGAGTCAACCCATCACATGGTAAGACCAATCATCATTTCTGCTTTTATACGCTAGAAAAATGCCTCCTTTACTCCTTTTCGCCTTTGTTGACAGATCCCTCTGTAAGTGACCATCATGTTATGAAGAATTGGTGGTCAACGTTGCATTCTGTGGAGCCTGATTTTTTTGTTACAGATAAAAAAACATTTTTTGCAGACTACTTTGTTATGTGGCTATGTGACATGGGAGATGGTACTTGGTCTGCTACCTCTTATCGACCCCATCTATTGCTAAGTATCTACTACCTCTTTTCCCTATGCCATTATCGTTGGTAAAGGTGGCGGCTAGCATGATGGTCGGCTAATATAAACATTTCAATCTTCTTCACAAACTTATACATAGCGACCAGTGTCACTTATTTGGTGAAGGTGGAAACCGACACTAGTGGAGATGTTTTAAACCTTTTTTGCAATCTACGTGGCATAAGGACTGGTGTTAATACAATTTGGCATGTGCTAATGTATCCTGCTACTATTTTCATGTATCAATTTGTTTGCAGACAAAGGAATGGCGTGGTGTTATACTTGCATAAAACAAATCTGCCACCTTGCCAATTGTATATTCTTTTAATCTCCAATCTCACTGTCAACTTATATGTTGTACCTTGAACTTTAAATACTATGAAAACTTATTGCCTGTCAACAAAAGTTTCAAACAGTGAATAAGATATAATTATGAACATTAGCAATCAATAAATGAAATTTTAATTTCAACTAATGATAATGATTAATTCCTAAGAAATAATCTATTATCTATTCAATACACAAAGCATAATAACTTAATTTCATTAGTTTTTCTTTATATTAACTTATTTTCATATCAATTAACTTTGTTTTAATCAATAATAACAATAATAACGATAATAATAATAATAATGATAATAAGAATCATATCATTTAAAACTTGTCAAGTGATATGAAAATTACATATTAAGTAGGCGCATTATCAGTACAATTCTTTCTCATGATGATTTACAAAAGAAATCAAAAGTGTGTATTAATATCTATGGATATAATACATGAATATATTCATAAGAAAGCATGTATTAATATAACCTTCCTTAATATTCCTTTTACACCATAATGATAACCCTAGTAATTTTATAATAATTAGGGCATATATATATATATGAAAAGGAAATACCATTTATCGAATCATAACATATTGTTATCTTCTAGAGCATGATGAAAAATAATAATATCATCTTCCTATTGAAAATAATAAACATTTAAATTCATGAAAGTTTAAATAAAACAAGATCAACCTCTTCAAAGTGTTTAATAGATTGCTATTTAAAATATTTGAAAGCGTCATTGAGTCAAGGATATAATCATCTTTTAAAGTATTACCTCTTAGGTCATGTTTGTAAGTCAATTGCTTTTACCATCAATATGAATTAGTGATTTATAATGCAATGGTAAAATATGTAAACTTCCCTTTTAATTGTATCAGGATTTATATGAAAACATTAGAAGCACATACAATTTCATTATGTCTTTAAGGAAAAAATCACAAGATTAGATTCTTAGATTCCCCTAGTGGAAAAGAAACTTTAATAAAATGATTCTAAGACAAATGTGAATCTTCAAACATTAAGCATTAGGACATATGAAAGTGAATAAATACGTGATAACACTTTGACAAGACAAGGATGGAAAAAGAAACTATAAAAGACAAGTGGGTATATGTAGATACTTCCCTGAATGAGAAAGGATGTAAATCACTTTGTCAACATGGGTTCCACCAGTGGCTCTTTCTGGGGATGTGTGTTTATACCTGAACATAGCAAGATCCAAGTTATCTCTAGAAAGCAGACCATTAGAAAACACAACGATAATATGTATATAAGAAAAAAGGAAAAGAAAGAGCACTTGCCTATTGTTATCTTTAATGAAAGAAAGGTTTAAGATACTGACCATGCATAGGAAGTTCATGATTGTAACCTTCCAAATCTTGTAAAATGTAAGAGTTCTCACCTTCTTTACCAATGATGACAAAAGGACCTATCCATAAAGCATCAAACTTTCCATGTTTACCTTTGTCTTTATCTTTCACATTCCATCTCAAAACTAAGTCTCCTTCTTGAAATTTCCTTTTTGTGGTCTTCTTATCAAATAAATCTTTTACTTTCTGTTGCAATTCCTGATTTCTCTCATGAGCTCTATTCCTTATCTCATCCAATTCTGCAAGTTGTAGTAGTCTGTCTTCCATGAAATCAACTTCTTCATATTGTTCTTCATTCATAAACTTATACACTGGAAAAAAATTATTCAGTGGTAAGTGAGCCTTCTTTCCATAAACAAGTTCATATGGAGCATACCCAGTGTAGGATTTGAGAAACACAAATCCACAGAATGCCAAGAACACCTGCATGCAAAATACCTAAAGCTGAAATGAAACCTGTGAGAGAGAAGCTAGGGTTTGGAAAATCTCAGCGGAGTGAGAGCTAATTGTTATTTCCCAAAAGAATGAATTACAATAATTATAAAAAGTGTCTTATAAGGTGAGAAACCCTAAATCCAAAGAAAGCTAGGTTTGTGCATTTAATAATTAATAAACATATTAATTATTATGCACCTACAAATGACAAGCTTAAGTGAATAGAATAATAGTGTACTTTAATAATTAAACCGAATAGATTTAATT
>MU228472.1:1264444-1275792 GCA_018584345.1 Thuja plicata | reverse complement strand
TTCTACTTGGCCATCATGGGAGAGAATTTTTCTTTAATAGAGAATATTTCCTTAGAATTTCCTTGGATTCTTGGAGAAAGACTAGATCTTGCATGCTTGCCCTCAAATATTGAATACACTTGATTTCTTGAATGAAAATTCTTCACTATGATTACTTCAAAATAGTAATGAATAGAAAAACAAGGAGAGATAAGGTGTTTATATAACTCATCTCACATTTCAGGATTCAATTTAAGCCATGCTAACTATGGGATCTAATTTCTCACTAAAACACCGCAACAAGGCTCCTGTTCAAAACTTGGCCCATTCCTCGAGGATTGGGCATTTTGTTCATAGGAAAAAGCACCAAAACTTAAATGGGAAGCTAGTAGGATAGGTAAGATACCATATTTGGAATAAATAGGTAGTTGGATCAAGCATAACAAACATGAAACCTAACAATCACCAAAATTGGGCCTAACTAAGAATAATATCATGGGTTCTAAGTTGTTAGAACAACACATTTATCCCCCACTTTAATGGGATTATGAGACAAAACTCATGCTTGCGGTAAAGTATATCAATGCATTGGAATAATTTCATCAAGGTTAAGGAGACGAGGAAACACCAAGCCCCCAAGTGACTTGGATCCTCATCAAATCCAAAATCGTGATGAAAAAGGAAACACGAGAGAGAGAGAGAGAGAGAGAGAGAGAGAGAGAGAGAGAGAGAGAGAGAGAGAGAGAGAGAGAGAGAGAGAGAGAGAGAGGTAATGCCTTACTTTGGATCATACAAAGGGAAAATATTGCAAAAGATGGAATTGGTAGTCTAGTAAACTATGAGACAGTAGTCAACTCATCAAAAGGGATCACTTCTTAAGGAAAGCATTCTCCATTTAGGGATCCAAAAAAGCAATCAATCAAAGGACCAAAAGAAAGAAGTACCAGTCTTAGGATCCACTAAATAATGCACAAGGCATGATAATCTAAAGATGAACACAAGGAAATCATTGTCTCCTTAGCCATTTACATAAGAATATTGTATTGAATCATTGTGTGTATGTGCAAAATTTAAAACAAGGAGTGAAGTGTATGTCCCCATGTTAAAGCAATTACAAATTCCTTAATTAGAGAAATTTCTTTAATGGATCATACGTGCACCCACAAGAAAATTTTCCACTATGAGATGCCCCTAAGCAAGGAAAAATAAAGGGAACTGAACACATGACAAAAAGAGCATGGAAGGGATCTACTAACTTTGGGGTCAGTATGATCATATGATAAATCATGTATATAATAATTATATTGAAATGAATTTTCATCATCCCCCAAAGGTAGAAGAACTACAAGAACAATGGAAGAAGGTAACATAAGAGGTATGAAGAAGAGTCTTTTTGGGCTAACATCACAGAGACCAAAAAAAATGGTAGCTATTATAATTCATCATCCCCAATTAGACAACACAAAGTCACATTTATAAATAGTTTTACATGCACAACATAACACATATATAATAAAAAATGATATAAATAGAGAAATGTCATGATAGTTCAATTCCTTTATCACCTTGCTCCAACAGAGAAACAAGGTTCATCTAAATAAATCTAGAGAAAACATAAAACAAGAAGAAAATCATGGGGGTATCACATTAAAATAGGAAAACACAAATAATACACCATACATGAGGAGCTAATCAAGCACATCACCTTCCCCCATATCGATCTGTATCATTTAGGGAAGGTGGGAAAGATGCAAGAGGAGTAGCATCAATCATGACAGATGAAACAATAGTTAGTTCCAAACAAGGACCATGCTCTAAGGATGAGTCACTTTATTTGTCAAAAGGATTAAGAGATAATTTGTTTACAAATCTAGCAGGTAAATCATGATTAAGATCAATAAGCTTGTACATACCATCAAAATCACTACCATGAACATAATTTGCATTAGAAACATTGAAATCATCATCAAGAGTAGCTTCTAGATATAAATTAATAAAAATGGGATCTATAATCCAAATAGAGTCATCATGTTTGTTTAGTTTCATATTTTTTAGATTAACTTCCTCCCTTGAGTTAATCATAAGTTTATCAAAGAGAATCAAAGCATAAGTATGTGTCTTAGGGGAGGAAATATTTTTGGAATCATGCACATAGACTCTAGCGCGATGTTTATAGTAACAATAATGAGCACAATAGTTACATTTAGTTTTGTTTGAGATTTTTTTTGGTTTAGGATAAATCAAAATTGGGCCCTTTTATTCTTTAGGAGAAATATTGGAAGGCACCACACTAGGGTGAGAGATAGAAACTATAGAGCATTTATAGGATGTGGGAGGTGGAACTGAATCATAAATAGGAGGTGTAGGAAGAAGTATATGTATAAGACAAGGATATGGAACTATAGGAAATGAATTTATAAGTTCACAAATCTTCTTAATCTTGAATTTTTTATAAGATAAGATATGGTTATCTTTGGGAGGTTGTACTAGTTGAGGCATGGAAGGGAAAAACAAATCAAGGTCAAATTTCCCTCAAGTTTCTAAAGGAAAATAAATACTATGATTAATCAATAATTATTTATTTATCATGAGAAAATTTCAATCACTTATGGATAGGAGAGACTAAGCTTTCATGGAAGTGTGCCAAGGAAGACCAAGTTGGACTTGAAACTAATCGAAAGTTGGCATGAAAACAAAAGTGAAATATAAGGTTTTCTTAGCAACTTGTATGGGGAGAGTAATGGCACCATGGGTAGGATAAGTGAAAATATTAAATATTTTGATCATCAAATCATATTCATCATATAAATATTGTTAGGCCCATCTAGTGTAAATATGTCCTTTAGTTATAATATTCACCATACAAGTAGGATTTAGAAGGACTCCATGACAAGAAAGAACAGTAATCTTCAAAGATATGTAAAGAGGACCATCAAGTTTCCTAAATAGTCTCTCGACGATCAAAGGTAAAGAAAAGATTAGGTTTGGGTTTTGGTTTAGGCTCAAATTGATCAATAAGGTTGACAACATGGTTGGCTTGGGTACTCTCAGTGTCATAGGTCACAGTGGTAGGAGACCAACATGGGTAGATGAAGAAGGAATGAAAGTGTATTGTCTTAAAAGTTAGCACCCATTAATTTAGAAGCTCAAAGAACTTTTTAGGCCCCATTTTAGTGATCTCCTAGAACATGGATGCATTTATGCTTGATTTTCCACTTTTTCCTCATTTTTTTATCTATTTCTACCCATTTATTTTTCACCCCTAAGATCCTAATTCTTTTTCCATGGATTGTGCCTCTGAGGTATAGGTCAAAGTCAACTTGTACCTAGGGTACAAGTAGAGCTCAATCTATACCAGAGGCATTGGTTTCAATGGGACTCAGTCCCATTCTGGATTTTTCCATATTTTCCTGCCTAGTGCAGTTGACCCTTTTGTTTTGACACCCGAAATCAGTATAAAAGGGGTCCTACTCAATTCATTTTCACATCCACTAATTCAATAAGAAATCTAAATTTACATGATGAAGCCATAAATTGCAAGCTATCAATTTCAAGGTACATTCAAGGAGTTTAAGTAAAGAAAGGATTCATTGAAGGAATTCATTCCTTTAAATCAAACATGCATTTCCTTCCATCGATCTAGCTTCTTGCTTCATTAAATATAGTGGAGTTGGCCATCAAGGTAGGAGATCTACATTAATTAATATTGCACAAGCATTCATTCATTCAAGAATTCAAGTGTACTTACATCCATGATTTATGATTTGGAACTTATAGATCTATTTCATTTATGAAGACATTCTACATTCTACATTCTACATGCAAGCATTTATACATCTTTATGGGTAGCAGATTTTAATCCATCTATAAAGATTTGATAAGTGAGGTGAATATTTATATTTGTCTTTCTTTTACATGATTTTATTTCAATTTAAGGTTAATTCTTAAATGGGGGCTTGAATAAGGAAATCTCCTCCCCCCCCTAATAAATTCCATTTTTCTTGTGTGTAGGAGCAGATTTGTAGGTTTTCAAGTTTTCAAGATTAAATTCGGTTGATTTAGGGTTATAATTTATGTTGGACATTCAGATATCAAATTTTTGATAGTGAAGGTACTAGTCAACCTTGACCTATACCCAAGTATGACCTATACCCTCCAAGTTGACCTATTTCTGGGACCTTGAAGTTTTCACAGTAAGGAGATTTCAGCTTGCAGCTTCCAGATCTAGTGCAGTTTCAATTTCTATTGCAATCTTCTACTTTGTTTCTAGATTTGATCTTGTGACCTCTACTAGCCCTCAAGGTGATTCTAATTTCCTCTTTTTTATTTGACAACACTCACTTTGAGATATCAAATTAGGTCATATTATGTTCTTGTACTTTACTTGCATTGCATTTAATCAATCAACTAGCCTTAGGTCATTTAATCAAACACACACAATATTAATTGGCATTAATTAATATCAATAAACAAGCAATAAAGGGAAAGTAAAAACACTAGAAAAAGGGATCTTTTGGGATATTTATTCTTGAAAGGACTTGTATTTTGCATTAGTACCCCTTATATCCATTTGGGTTGTGCTAATCTAATTTGGTTTCTCTTGAAGGTTATATTTAGGGAACCCTCTTTCTCTTTCCCTAATGTACAAAAAAAAGAGACTAGGTGGTTTAAAATTAATACATATAAAACTTGCCACCTTTTTTCTTCCTCCTTTTTTATGTTACATTTTGGTGAACTTTACACTTTCATGCTTTATACCTTTTGATTAGGTTGGTTAGATCATTTTTGTGTGATCTCCCTTTGCATCTTCATTGTTCTTCCATCTCTATAACTACTTAGTTCTTTTTTATATTATATGCATTTAGATTTCATTTTATTTTCTTTTCATCCCTTTGTGTATGAGATTTATCACCTTGAGTCCAAATTATGGTATTTTGGTTAGAACAATTCATAGGCTCATTGGCTCTGTTGATCCCAAACCCTTCTCATTTCCTAGGAATCTTGATGAGACCAACTTGCTACCTCATGATGCTAATCCTCTCATGGAGAATAATTCTTCTCATTCTTCCCATGATGAAGATGAATCCTTAAGAGTTCCTCCTTCTCAAATTGACAAAATCACCCAATAATTTGAAAAAATGGAACATTGGTTAGCTCAAGAGAATCATAGTACTAAGACTATTTCCACTTTAGAAGCCTTAATGAATCTTTCTCATAATGATGAACATGGTCTTCACCTCTTGTGTGGAATTTCACATATTATATATTCTAATGTCAAATCCATGTTTGAATATGCTCAAAACTTAGGTTATGTTCCACCCACTGCACATGTTGAAACCTCTTTGTCTATCTCTACTTCCATTGCTAGCATCTCCAATTATGCTCTACCACTTATCACAACTTTAATTCAACCTTCTAATCCCATACATGGAAGTCTTCCTAATCCTATTTTTCCATCACTTCCCACAAGTGTCCCATGTGTTTCATTTCCCACATTAGCACCTTTATATCATAATTCCCCCTTTTCATATTTCAATATCCCTTCTTCCAATTCTCGTAATGTGATTTATTCCTCTTCAAACATTCCTTCCACTTCCAATAACAATATTCCAAATATTTCCAACATTTCTCCTCCTATCATTTCTTCTACTAATTTAACTATTAATAACCTAGATCAAACTGTGTCTTCCTTTTAGAGAAAACTTGCTTCCTTGACTCAATCCAAATTCAATATTACCACATGTGAAATTCTAACGCTTTTTCCTTAAACATTATCTGAGTTGTTATCCCTCAAAATGTTGAGATTCCTTGTCTTGAGACTTATAATGGTAATGGTGATCCTGTGACTCATGCTAAAACTTTTCAAACCTTGTATAGTGATTTTGCTCATGACTATAGGTTCATGACCAATTTTTTCACTAGGACCTTTCAAGACAAAGTCTTTCAATGCTATTGTTCACTGCCTCCTATTCCATTGATTCCTTTGAAAAACTTGCTAATGCATTTATTCAACAATCTCAAAACAATATTAGTCCTCAAATATCTTTGACTAGTTTAATGCGTTGTAAACAAGGTGTTAAAGAAAAAGTTAGTGACTTTATGGTTAGATTTAAACATTTGCATGTTCCTATTTCCTATCTTGTTCCTGATGTTAAATATACAACACATATTTATTTCTAATTTGCAAAAATCCATTAGAGATAAGATTCTCCTTACTGGGTTTTCTTCTTTTTCACAATTATACATAGTGCTTCATCATTATCAACTATAAGTGAGTCAGTTCAAGAGAAATACTCCAATGGATCCTATTACTATTGATAAGAGTGGTTTTTCATCTCATCCTAACAATTTTTATAAGCCTAACAAATACATCAAGATCAAAAAATTATCCAAGATAGTAAATCAAGTGGCAACAACATCCAAAGGGGTGGCTACTTTTTCCTCTATTTTTATACCTTCTTGCAATTTTAATCCTTTATCTGAATCTTTCCATAATGTGATGATGAAGTTACTAAATGATAATATTATTAATCTTCCTCCTATCAAACCAATTTATCCAAGAAAACCTCTTCCTCGATCCTTCGATTCCAAATCCTTTTGTTAATACCATCGCCAAGTCGGTCATGATATTGAAAAATTTTATTCTTTGAAACATGCTATCCAAGACCTTATTGACTCCAATTATATTTTTTTTTATGCTGATATAAATTATGGAAAAAAATTGTTACACCTCCTAACCATAATTTTCAAATATACACAATCCTTTTCTATCTCATTCAACCAATGCTATTGTGTAACCTTCTTCTTTTTCTACTGAAATTATTTATGATGATAAAGTTGAAGAAGCCAACCATGTTGATCATATCCAACCTAAACCTTTACCTCAATCTTAACATCAACCTCAACCTGGCATCACCTTTGATCTTACTGAAATAATTAAAGCGTATGATTCTTTACATTACTGATAGGGTTGTTGGTATTCCTTCTCATGGTGTTCTTATTGATTCCACTTGCATGGTGAATGTTATAACTGAAGAGCATATTTTAGTAAACATTTTCAATAGGATTCCTATGATAAATATGATGTCTTAATTAAAACTTGCAATGGTTTCCTTTACCCTCCTCATGGTTCTATATATTTTCATGTGGACCTTTTGGTAAGATTGTGGATACCACCTTCATTGTTATTCCTACCTCTGATCAGTTTCAAGTCAAGCTTGGTCTTCCTTGGATGTCCTACATGAAATCTATTTCTTCTCCTATTAAAAAATATCTTAAATTCCCTCATGATGGTGAGATCAAGACCATTAACCATAGTCTTTATCATGCTTCTAGGCCTCAAGACTATTTTGACCTTGATTTCTTTTGTCCTTCTATACCTCAATCACCTCCAACTTGTCCTAATTATCTTTTCCAATCGTACCAAGACTTCAACTCCAAGAAGATTTCTGAACTTAGTAAATCCAAAGTTAATCTTAGTCGTGGACTTCTTCCTATACCACCAATTCCTCCTTTATCAACTTCTCCACCTACTATCTTTCCACCTAAGGAAGAAAGGGGCATATTATGATTGATCCCACTCCACCTCAAATATCTAGCAAGACCAAACATAATCGACATGCTCATGCTCATCATCATAAACATCAAGCTAGAGCCCATGCACGCATCTCTCAGAATCCTTCTTCACCTCATACACCTCCTGCTTCACTTTCCTTTGATCAACCCATGCTTGAACCTATGGAGGAGTGAATAATAACAAAGTTCAAATGAATAAACATGATGATTCTACTTGTATCTTAGAATCTACCAAAATTAATCTTGATGATGATTATATGCATGCTAGTGATTCTGATGACCATGAGACTATTGATATTTATAATGATTTTCCAGCTTTTCTTTCAAGAAAATTATCTATTTCTACTAACCCTGAACATATTGGCCTTTCTTCATAGCAGGGTCCTTGTTTGGCTATTTTTCCCTCTGTTGTGCTTGATGTTTCTCCTCTTGTGAGTTTCCCTCCTTCCGTAAACACTATGGACCAAGATGAGGGGGAAGGCGATACGCTTGAATAGCTCCTCTTGTATAGTGGATCCTTTCTTTTCTTTTTATTGTTTGCTTTTTTTTTGTATGTGCTTCCCCCATGATGGGCTAATTGTTATATGTTTTGTTTAGATTTCTTTAAATGACCCTCATTTCTATGTTGGTAAAACATGATAAAGGAATAAAAAATTTCATCCTCATTCTTCTATTTGTACTTCATTTCTTCTATATGTTGTTATATTTTGTGTTGTACATGTGTTATTATTCATAAATGTGTCTTTGTGTTGTCCGCTTGGGATGATGCAAAATGATAGTACCAAATATTTTTGTTCCACGTGATGTCAGCCTAAAAAGACTCTTCTTTGTAACTCTTACGTGTCTTTCTTCTATTATTTCATATTTATACTTCCTTTGGGGAATGATGATATTTCATTTAGACATAATATTTCATATATTATCATATGGTCATACTAACCCCAGAGTTGGTAGATCCCTTTTGTGTTCTCTTTTTTTTCATGTCCTCATTTCCCTTGATGTATCCTTTCTTGGGGGTATTTCATAGTGGAAATGTCGCTAGTGGATGCATGTAAGCTCTGTTAAATCCATTTCTCTCATTAAGGTGTTTGCAATAGTTGTAACGTGGGGACATAGACTTTTCTCACATTTTGCACAAACACACTATGTTTTATGATCTTATACATTTGGAGCCCTTATGGAAAAAAAAATCCATAATGCCTTCTCCCCACATTTTCATCTTTCAATCCCCTAAGGACACACAAATCCTTATTCCTAGATCACTTTTAGTTGGTTTCCTCTTTTGGAGACATAAATATTGAGGGTGAATCCTTGATGGGTTGACTAGCATGACACACAAACCCGCTAGACTATCAATGCCCTCTTTTGCAACATGCCTTTTTGTGTTATTCACAGTAAGAAAAGCATTATTATTAGGTTGAGGCAATCACACCCCCTTTTCCTTTGTTTGGATATGTCTSTCTTTTCTTAGTTTTGGATTTGATGAGGAATCAAGTCACTTGGGGGCTTGACATTTCCTTGTCTCCTTAACTTTGATAAGATCATCTTATGCATTTGATCTACTTTACTGTGAGTTTGAGTTTGGCTCATACTCCCTTTAAAGTGGGGGCTAAATGTACCATCTTAAAAGTTAGAACCCATTAATTTGGAATCTCAAAGACCTTTTTAGGACCCATTTTAGTGATCTCGTAAAACATGGATTTTACATCCTAGGGTAGAGGTTGAAGTTTACCTAGACCTAGGGTATAGGTTGGGGTTGACATGTACTCGAGGCATTGGTTTCAAGTGAACTCAGACCCATTTCAAGGTTTTTCATATTTTCCAACCTGGTGCAGTCAAACCTTTTTGTTTTGACACTTGAAATTGTTATAAAACACTACAACATTTGGGGTCAAATTTCGACACCAATTTGCGATGGCGCTACCATTTGTGTGTGATTTTTGTGTTTTTTTTCCAAGTGCCCCCGATTTTGTCATAATAGAAATGATACCATCATAATTGTGACACCCTCTTGATTATAAACAAAAAAAAGGCTCATTTGTGATCGAGCTGGGGCATGCGAGCGGAAGAGGGCCCTAATGATGAGCTTAGTTTTTCCCGGTAACACAACCACTTAGCTGCTTGCTGAGGATATGTCACCCATGATTTAGAGGACACCATGTTGCTTACCTTTGTTAACCATTTTTTATTCCCAACATTTACTATATCTGCTCGAGGTTTGTTAACCATTTTACTGCTAAGATTGTTTACGTACCCTTTATACATTGACAGCTGTTCAAAATGTATTTTTCAATTTGAATAACCTCATACACATTTTTTTTGATCTTGGTAACAGGTTTTTCAAATTTTGAAGGTGAGAAACCAGTTCTTGGCTTCATCATAGGGTGAGTAAAAATATCAAACACCCATTTGATTTTGCAAATCCGTAGTTATAAGAAACCATTTGATTTTCTTCTATTGTTCTGTATTAGGAATTTTTGTATGTATATTATTAATATCAGACCCATTGTGTCTACATATATACATACATTTGGCTTCATAAAAGTGAGCACATATATGCACAAGATATAGGCATGAGTGACAATTATCCCATCCCTCAGAGGATCATAAATTGGCTTGCCCTTATGGATGCCATGAATCCTTTGAATATCCCTCTGAGCATGTATAAATCTCTTTGCTTCACGCTAGCCATGGGATCCCGTATCCTCATCAACAAATAATGTATCTCTAGGAGCCCCTCAAAGCCCTAGATATTCATTCCCTTGTTTGAATAAACCCTGGTGATTTGCAGTTGGATTGAAGGAAAACCATTATCAGGGATGTTATTGGAAAAATTTCAGACAAATACAATGTTTTAACAACTCTTAAATACATTTGAGGCCGAACAGTGCACAAGTATTCTATTGTTTTAAATAAAAAATTTGCGAGGGCCACTTAATGAATTTAATTTAAATAGAAAAGATAGAATACAAAGAAGATTATGCAAGCGAATAGTAGCGAGTTCTCTACTTATTTCCTTCACGCCAACATATTTCCCTCATAAATTTCTCTTAAATTTAAATAGTTTAAACTCTTTCCCAGCTGGTTTGAATTGGGTGTTTTGACAACATTAATATGTGATGCATAGCTCATGCAAAAGGAGCTCTAGTTTAAGTTATTGGATTTTGCATTCTAAGTACACAAAACAAAGCTATGTGATGCATAGCTCATGCAAAAGGAGCTCTAGTTTAAGTTATTGGATTTTGCATTTAAAAAGACAAGATTTGTGCTAGTTCAATTAGTTGGTTTAAAATCACGTGAAGATGCATTGGCAATATCAGGTGTGGAATCTAGAATTGTAGATCCTATTTAAAATTACTTTCTTATGAATAATGTATATGTAATTTAGAATATGGTATTATTATGTGATCTCTTATATGTAGAATATAGGATATAATGTGTAATTCTTTATATGTTTTCTATAATCAATCATGGTAGGGATGATAGAGGAATATAAGAAGGGGAAGTAGTTATGAGGTACTCTTCTAGGTATGTCACCTCATGAATAGTCCCATGAGGCCAAAGGGGTGTAAGGAGTGTCCCATCCTTGGGCTTAGAAGGGAGGGATAGTAATGGTTCACATGAATATATTTTAAATGAGAGTGAATGATCGATTTAGCACGCATTACATTTAACTGACGTTTACAAAAGTGAAATATTGAAAATTCTTGGAAGGTCACCTATTCTAATACTAATCCAACCCAAGTGTACTTAATCATTGATTTCCCCGTGATAAAGCCATCTTAAATTAAAGA
>MU228472.1:1181813-1196183 GCA_018584345.1 Thuja plicata | reverse complement strand
CCACTAGTTTAGTAGCTAGAAATTAAGACATATGGTTGTGGCATAAAAGGTTATGTCATGTGAACTTTGACAACATGGTTAGGATAAGAAATAAAAGAAAAGTAAGAGGCTTACCGAGCATGTCAAAGCCCGACCATGTCATGTGTAAGAATTGTCAAAAAGGTAAAATGATAAAGTCTAGTTTCAAGAGACAAACCTACACATATAATGCTATTCTAGAACTAGTCCATACTAACTTATGTGGACCAATGAGAACAAGAGATACTATGGTGATAGATACTTCATTCTCTTTGTTGATGATTATTCTAGAATGATTATTGTTTTGTTATTAAAAGAAAAATCATAAGCATTCAAGATGTTTAAATGGTATAAAGCTATTGGGGAAAAATAAAGTCTAAAGGAAGTAAAATATCTAAGACTAGATAGAAGAGGAGAATTTATTTCTGATGAGTTCGCTAACTTTTGTAATGGGCATGGAATAAAAAGACAATTTTTGGCATTGAGAACACCACAACAGAATGAGATTTCTGAGAGAAGAAATCAATCAATTGTTGAATGTTCCAGAACACTGATCCTTGAGAAAATCATCACACAAACATTCTGGAGAGAAGTTGTGAGTACTGTTGTCTACACATTAAACATAGTTCAATTGAAGAAAGACACCAATAAGACACCTTATGAGCTATGGTATGGATACACACCCAATGTAAGTTACTTTAGAATTTTTGGAAGTCAATGTTATATTTTGAAAGATGATAGAAATGGAAAGCTTGACTCCAAAGGTGATGAAGGAATATTTCTAGGGTATTCTACCAAAAGCAAGGCTTATAAATGTCTTAACAAATCCTCTAACAAAATCATTGAAAGTGCAAATGTCAAAGTAGATGAATTTGCTGATAAAAATGATTAGGAAAGCAAAAAGGAACTGGAAGACTACAACAAATTTGTCTACAGTGAACAACCTGACACTCTGCCCGAGCTACAGTGTATCGCTACCAAGCGACAGAACAATGCACCTGAGCATCAGGCTGTAAACACCAAAAATCAAGAAATTGCTCACAATGATGTAGCGAGTGATGAAGATCAAAATGAAGGTCAAGATGATGAGAAGAATGATGAACAAAGATCTGAACCGATACTTTCCAAGTATGTCAAAAGACACCATCCACAAAACCAGATCATAGGAGACAAAAGGGATAGAATGAGAACAAGAAGTAAGTCACTGAACACTACATGTCTGATTTGTGATTTTGAGCCTAAATATGTCAATACTGCACTTGAAAATCAAGAATGGGTCAGTGCTATGAATAAAGAAATTGAGAAGATTGAGAAGAACAATACATGGACATTAGTACCTATACTGAATGAAAAAAATGTCATTGGTACCAAATGGATATTCAAAAACAAACTGAATGAGAATGGAGAAGTCACAAGAAACAAAGCAAGATTAGTATGCAAAGGGTATGCACAAGAAGAAGGTATTGACTATGGAGAAACCTTTTCCCCCATTTCTAGACTAGAAGGAATCATAATTCTACTTGCTTGTGCTGCATTCAAAGGATTCAAGGTATACCAAATGGATGTCAAATTTGCATTCCTAAATAGAGTACTAGAAGAAGAGGTATACATTGAACAACCAGAAGGGTTTGTTGATCCTAAAAAGAGAAACATGGTTTGTAGACTACACAAATCCTTGTATTGATTGAAACAAGCACTGATAACATGGTATGAAAGACTTCACTCTTATCTCATAAGTATTGGATTTGTCAGAACAAGTGATAACAATAATCTGTATTTAAAAGAAGATACCAATGATACCATTTTTATTGCTGAGATATTTGTTGATGATATCATATTTGGAGGTAATAAGATGTTATGCAAATATTTTTTTGCTAAAATGAGCCAAGAGTTTGAGATGTCAATGTTTGGGGAGATCAAACTTTTTCTTGGTCTACAGATTCATCAATAGGATGCAGGCATATACATCACACATTCCAAATACATCAAGGAAGTTATGAAGATATTCAAAATGGAGGACTCCAAGCCAGTTGGAAAACCTATGACTACCCGATGCAAACAGACAAAAGAAGACAAGTCAACCGAGTTAAATTAGACCCTATATAGATCTATGATTGGAAAACTCATGTATGTTGTACATACTAGACTAGATATAGCACATACAATTGGAATAGTTTCAAGATTCTCTACTAGTCCCAAGGAATCACACATGACTGTTGTCAAAATAATTCTAAGATATCTAAAGAATACCAAAGACTATGGCTTGTGGTATAATATAGAAGAAAAATTTGAGCTTCAATTCTATATAGATGTTGATTGGGATGGAAACATAGATGAAAGAAAGAGCACAACAGGAGGAGCATTCTTTATGGGTGACAAACTTGTCACATGGATAAGTAAAAAGAAAGGATGCATCTCACAATCCACTGCAGAAGCATAATATGTGGATGTTGCTGCAAATTTCTCTAACATTACATGGATCAAGAAATTACTGAAAGGTATGAATATGGAAATCCTTGATCCATTAATTATCTATTATGATAATACAAGTGCAATAAACATATCAAAGAACCCAAGTGCAATAAACATCTCAAAGAACCCTGTCATGCATGCTAAGACAAAGCATATTCCTATCAAGTATCATTACTTAAGAGAACAAGTGCAAGAGAAAGAAGTGATACTAGAATATGTTTAATCCAAATAATAATTAGCAGACATATTCACAAAGACATTGCCAAAAGATACATTTGAGTACCTGAGGAAGAGACTAGGGGTCCGACCCTTGTCTACTGGTCACTAAGCTTACTAGGATGCTAAATCAGCCTACACATTATCATAAGATCATTCATATTGATGCAAGCAAAGAAATGAAATGAAATGAAAAATCAGTACAAGAAGGTCCTTATAAGAAGTGAACACCAAAAATATTAATGGCTACTACAGAGTTATTTTATTATTGATGGAGATAAAATTCAAGGAATATATTAGAGAGAAAGATATGTTTTTTGTTTGGCATTATTGTCAAAGGGAGAGATGTACTTAATAAATATGGAGAGATGAATTAAATGAATATATCCATATGAAATATCAAGAGATAAGGGAGAGAAGATCCAAAGGAAAAGAAAGAAATATCCATCAAGGAGAGGAACAGTCAAAGGGAGAGAAAACATTAGAGAAAGATTCAAAGAAACATCCATCTAAGGGAGAGAATTGGAGAAAGTTAACACTGCATATATATCTAGAAAAGGGAGAAAAGATTCTACAATGAAGGGAGAGATAGAATCAAAAGTTGCTACATCTATCCAGTGAAGGGAATGAAGAATGAAGAATGAAGAAAGTACTCTGCAAGAATCAAATCAAAGCTAGAAGAGCTTACCGAGAGTCATATATTTGTATTGGTTATAAAACAAATAAGTTTGGGAGAGATTGATGAACTACAACTGATATATTTCATATTGTATTAGTAGTATGTTGCCATCAATGCCAAATGGAGAGATTGATGAACTATAACTGATTGAATGTTTGAAGATGACAAAGTTGATAATCATCGATATGCAGAAAGTAAATGCAAGAGATTAAGTCAGTTAATGTATTGTATTATCATTGATGTCAACTTAATATGCTATGATTTCTCATTCACATATTGTCACAACACTTAAAGATCTGAAGAGACAAATTTTTTTTCATCGGTAATCATATACACTAAGTGACAATAAACCCCGACAGATAGTGAACCCTGAGCACAGAAGTTCACAGTGTTACCCGACAGACAATTTTACCTGAGCAAGTGATACCCGAGAAAGCATTACCAAGCTAACTTTAATTGTCACCGAACAAAACTGAAGTTGATGCCTGAGCTATTTGCAGTAGTCACCGAGCACAACTGGAGTGTTGACCGATGAGAACTGAAGTTAGTATACGACAAAACAACTTAGCTGCCAGGAGATATGTTTAGAGTTAATTGATTGATAACTTTGTTTTCATAGATCAGTTAAAAGATAAAGATAAGAAGGAGATTTAGTTCATGTTTTATTTCAGAAAACAAGGAGAGTTTTGTAGAATAAAACTAAAGCAAGCATGGAAAACTTTACGGATCAAGAAGTGATCAATGAAGAAAACAAGGACAAAAGAATGGTAAAATCATGTCTATATAAAGAGACAAGTAATTCATTATGAATAGAGGAATGTTGAAGATAATTCTGGTGAAGATAGAAGTCTTCATGCAAATCTGATCATACAAGTTGAAGAACAAAGATAATAATCTTTCAGACACCGAGCAACAGAGAAGAAACAACATTCACCGAGAAAAAAGAAGTGGAGCAAAGGAATTGAAGATAATATTCATCATAGAGGTATTGTGGAATTATAATAGATCTGAAAATATGCAATTCAAAGTTGTATTAATGAACAGATCATCTACTAATTCAGTTTAACCATTGATTCAGAAAATCTCTTAACAGAGTGGGATTTAACCATCCTTAATGTATTGAGATACATACCAAGGAGTATCATAAGGTTTTCATGTTGAAAAAATAGTGAATGCTAGGTCAAGTGATAAACTATTAGTTTTAAATCCTCTAACAAGGTCACACTTAATAGTGTGTTTGTAACCTTTAACACGGTTGGCTCTTCACCGAGCTCACTTCAAAAGAGTGAAAATTTTTGGTTATCGGTTCCAAGTGGTTTTTCCCTTAACAAGGTTTCCACGTTAAAAAATCATATGTCAAATGTGTATATGGTTCATTGCTTTGATTTTTTTCTTTAGACATTACTAAAACAATATTGATTGGTAAACACTAAGTTATTTACTGTATTTTGGTAAAGGTTAAGAAAAGATAAACTGTTATTCGATAAATATTAAGGAAAAGGTAAATAGTATACTCACTGAGCAGTATATGCATGTTAGATTCACACAATGCATACATCTTGTAGGACTGAAGATAACTAGAGGTTTCATATTTGTGGTATAAAGTTTTGGTTGAATTATTGGATTGATTTTTGAGGCCACTGAGTCACCCCCCCTCTCAGTTATTCTAAAAAAGGAATCCAACACCCTAAAGGTTCAATCCAATCCACTAGTTCATTTTTGAACTCTCCTTATGCCCACTAACATGTAAATGAACCCTAGGGATTTATTTAGTCTTAGGTTCTGAAATGGTGTAATTTCAAACTACAACCATATCAACACAATCGTAGCTAAAACTACTCAAAACGACACAGTCAGTACTAAAACTCAATTTTATCACAACTTATAACACTTCATAGGCTCAGAATGGATTTGAATGAAAAATAAAAACTTTTTATAACTTCCAAATTTTTTTTTACATCACATTAAATCCATATCGGCATGTAGTAATTCACTGTTGGTGGAAAATTCAAGAAAACAATACTATTGCAAAAATTATCTTTTCCAAACATACATTCAGAACTTCTTCAATGAATTTCCTCAACTTCCTTGATGTCCCCTCTTCAAGGGACATAAAAATCCCAAGATTCCATTTTTTTCACTCAAGAAACTCTTCGACTTCACAATATTGCAAGAAGACAAGAAAATTTGCTCATGAGCAATTTTCCTAAAAATAGAAAAAAGACAAAGAAAACAAACTTGTCAATGTGGAAACACCCATACAAGGTTTTAATGTCGAAAAAAAAATGGAATCTAACCTAAACCAACCAAAAAATAAACCCAAAAATTTCCTAGGTTTCTATACAACGAATTTCTCTTATAAGGATGGAAACTACGATCCTGCCACCACAAAGGATTAGGACTTCTATTACAAACACAAAATTGCATAAAACTAAAATCTCCATCCACAAAATTTGTTATAAATCATTGTCCCTATCTTTTGTGAGTGCCCCTACAGTATACTCCCTTAACAAAAAGATCTTAAGTCCACTTGAGATGAGTTGTTAGAGTGAGGAGCCCTGCTTGGAAATCTTATGTTCATCAAGCCATACTGCCTCTGATTCAGGTCTTCTACTATACTTGATTAATTATTCCTTGTACTCTCTCCTTCTAGTCTTCTTGATTCTAGTATCTAGCATCTTCTCAAGTTGTGGTGGTACTATTTTGGGGAATGGTTTAAGGTCTTCTGTCACTTCTTGTTGTTGTGCATCATCTTGAATGATCTCTCCTTTGTAAGGTGTCAATTCACATACATTTAATATGGATGAGATACCAAGGTCTGGTGGTAACTTGATTTTGTGTGCATTCTCTCCATATTTTTCTATAATTTGGCATGGTCCCACTTTCTTGGGTAAAAGCTTGGTGTGTTTAACTTTTGGTAGCCTCTCCTTCTTGAGAAATGCCCACACTAGTTCTCCTACTTAAAAGGTGAAATCTCTCCTCTTTTGATTTTCTTGGTGTTTGTACCGTTGAGTAGTCTATTGTAGTTGAGACTTAACTTGATCATGAACCTCCTTCATATTTGCAGAAAAGTGTTCTCCCTTTGCACTAATTGGTTCAGTATTATGAATTTTTCTCAGTTCAAGCACTCCCCCTGGTTTGATCCCATAAACAATCTAAAAAGGTGACTTGTTGTCGCTCCTATTTAGTGTGTCATTGTATGATAATTCATCTTGGGCAGGTATGGATTCTCATTTCTCTCCATGCTATTTTGTAAGGAATCTTAGGATATTTCCTAATGATCTATTTATAAAATTTTTTTCCCATCCATTTGTGGATGATAGGCTGATGAAAAGGATACATTTGTCCCTAGTCTCTTTTATAAAGTCCTCCAATTTGACATCTCTATCTGACACAATATTCAAAGTTAATCCATGAATTCTAACTATCTCTTTGCAGAAAAGATCTTCATTGTAGGATGCACCACTAGTGGATTTACATGGCAAGAAGTGTGCCATTTTACTAAATCTATCCACAAAAAAAAATCAATATCAAATCCTCTTTGGGTCTTGGGAAATCCCATGAAAAATTACATACTTACAAGCTCCCATTGTCTTGATGGAATGGGTAAAGGCTGATATAAACCTACATTTATACTCCTTCCTTTAGATATTTGACAAATAGAACATGTTTCTACAAAATTTATAACATCAACTTGTAACCTTGGCCAAAAGTAGTACCTTCTTACTAACTCTAATGTCTTGTCTAATCCAAAATTACCAGACATAGCACCACTATAATTTTATTGAATTATATTTGTTCTCATTGAATATTTAGGAATGCATAATTGCCCTCGTTTAAAGAGAATTCCTTGTAATAAATAATCAGAATATTCATGATGATATATGTCATTCAACTCAAGACATACCTGAGACAATTCCCCAAAATCTGCATCTTTTGCATACATGTCCTTTAAAGTATCAATTTCAGCACTCTTCACTTGAATTTCTAAGATAGCAAGCATTCTCCCACTTAGTGCATCAACAAATTTGTTTGAAACCCCGTTTTTTACTTGATAGAAAAGGTATAGGATTGTAAGGTTTCAACCCACTCCATATGCGTATGGCTCAATTTTTCTTGGCTATTGATGAATCTTGGCACCTGGTTATCTGTGTACACTATGAACTCTTTGGGAAGCAAATAGTGTCTCAATTTTTTGAGTGATTGGACTAATGCATACATATATAGATCATATGATGAATATATCCTCTTATCTTCATTTATTTTGTCACTAAATAATTAAATGGGTCTACCTTCTTGACTCAAGACACCTCCTATGGAAACTAGACTAGCATCACACTCAATTTGAGAAACTATTAAAACCAAGGAACTTTAGGATAGGATATTGGGCTACCTTTTTCTTAAGGAGTTCGAAGGCTTCATTGGATTCCTGGGTCCAAACAAACTTACATTTTTGTCCCCCCTTGATAGTATCTAGGGTAGGAGCACAAATCATACTAAAAATTCTGATAACCTTCCTATAGAAAGTAGCTAATCCATGAAAACTCCTAACTGCAGAAATTTTCCTAGGAGTAGGCCATGAAAGAATTGCATTTACCTTATCTTGGTCCATCTTGAGAGTACCATTGGAGATCAAAAATATAATATATGTGAGTTAATCTAGCATGAAAATTCTCTTTTCCATGTTGATCTTCAATTTCTCCTCTTGTAACCTCTTCAACACCATGTATCTGTTTCAAATGCTCCTCTCTTGTGCTGCTGAAAATCAAAATGTCATCTAGGTAGACTATGACAAATTTCCCTACGAAATCCTTGAGGACTCCATTCATAAACCTCGTAAACTTACTTTAGGTTTTGGATAACCCAAAATTCCTCACTTTCCATTCATACAACCCCTCACTAGTCTTAAAATTTGTCTTACATTCATCCCCTGGTCTAATCCTTATTTCATGATACCTACTCTCCAAATCATTTTTTTGAGAAATAACTTGCACCCTCCAAACAATCTAATAAATCTTCTATTCTTGGCATTGGAAATCTATATCTTATTTTAATTTTTTTGAGGGATCTAGATTCAGTACAAAGCCTCCAATTTCCTTCCTTATTTGGTACCAAAACAACAGGCATTGCACATGGGCTTAGGATCTTGCCAATTAGACCATATTCAAGCAACTCCTAAATTTGTTTTGCCATCTCCTCATTTTGTGTGGGTGTAATTTTGTAGGCTTCTTTTTTTGGTAGTGTTGACCCTAGTATAAGATCTATATAGTGATTGATTTCCTTCATTGGTGGTAGATTCCTTGGCATATCATCTGCAACTATACCTTGATATTTATCAAGAATGGTGGCCACTTCTTCATCAATCTTTGTTGTCTTTTTCTCTGCACTTTCTACCTTCAAAATAGTATTTTCCTTGTTTGTATACTTATTAGTCTCAATAATATCTCTTGTAAAAGACTCCATCTTATCCTTAAGAATAGGAATGAGTGCAAATAAAGGGCCATTCTCACCTTCTACTGACTTCAAGAAATCATTCTTTCCCATCATCATTACCTTAACTTCTTTCTCCTTAGGTTCTTCTTGATTTTTATCTGTCACTGGTAATAGTTCAATTAGTTTACCATCTTTATTTATTGTGTAGGTGTTTTTAACTCCATCATGTTGGGCTTCAATTCATATTTCTATTGTCTCCTAAAAAGTAAGTGACATGCATCCATCTTTACCACATCAACTAGTAATCTATCTTTTTAGGCTCCAATCTGAAATTCAACACATGATTGCTCATCCACAAGAGTTTGTTGTCCTATATTAATCCATGAGACTTTTTAAGGGCATGGATGGGGAACTCTTCTCAATTTCAGCTTCTCAACCATTTCAAGAGAAATAAAATTCTCTGTTGAACTGGATTCAATTAATACTTTACACTCCTTTCCTCTAGCTTTATATTTTGTTCTAAAAAGTGATTTTCTCAAAGGTGGCTCCTTGGTGATTGGTTCTTGTAGGATTTTTTTTCTTAGCATAAGTTATTCTCCTTCTTTTGTATACCCATAGGATTCAAGATTATTTTGAGGGTCATGTTCTTTGACTAGATGTGTTCTCCTCTCTCCTTGAGATCTAGACACTACCTTCTCCAGGAACTTGTAAGCCATATGTCCTTCTTTGTTACAACTGAAATATTTAATGGGTACATTACCTCTTCCTTGTGACCTTCCTCTAAAATTTGGTATCGATCCTCTAAATTTTCCTCTAAAATTATATGTCCTATTTGTCCCTTGACTGTTTTCATTTTGAGATTTAAAGTTTGGTCCTCTTCCTCTTGATTGGCTTCTTCCTTTCAATGAATGTCTTCCTCTTCCTCTATTGTTTTTATCTTGTCTCCTCCTTAACTTTTCTTTCACTTTTAGAGCCAATTAGTAACATCTTGATACTATATTATGACTCAAAAATTACAGCTCCTCTTGAATTTTCACTCTCAAGCCATTTAGGTATCTTTCTACCTTGACACACTCAGGCTCTGTGATTCTTGATCTGATACTTAACTTCTGGAATTCCTCAATATATGTGCTAATGTCCATCTCTCTCTATCTTAGGTTTTGTCTCTTCTAATGTAGTTGAACCTCATAATATTCTGGTATGTATATCTTTTTCACCATTGCAACCATTATCTTCCATGATGTGATCTTCCTCTTTTCATCTTTATCTCTTCCTCCTGGATGAAACTCCACCAAGTTACTACTACTCCTTCTGTATTATACTTTTCCACTTTCACCTTTTGTGCATCAATGATTCCTTCACATTAAAAATGGTTCTCCAAGGCCTCAATTTAGTCTATCACTAGCTCAGCATTCATTTTCCCATCAAATATGGGTAACTCCATTTTTTAAGCTCCCAAAATTTCCAAAGCTTTTAGGAAACACTTCTAATCCTTTGGAATATTTAGTTCTTCTCTAGGAACTTCCTCTTATTAATCTTTATTTGTTCCTTTCTTATCTTCTTCTCTCTTTTCTACAATCTTCTCCACTTAGTCCAACTTGTCTACAAATTGTTCCAACCTTTCTCTCAATATCATATTCACATCCTCTTGGTCCTCCACCTTCTTAGTAAGCTTTGTATTATTCACCATGTTGCAACTTCCAACCGAAGATGCTATCTGTGACATAAACTAAATTTCTTCTCCAAGAAAAGTAACTAACTGAGGCTTTGATACAAAAAATGATGCAGAGTCAAGTACTTTGGAACACCTCTAGAGGAAAATAAACTCTAGGGTCTCAACAAAGGACTCCAACACCATGAAGGTTCAATCCAATGCACTAAATCATTTCTGAACTCTCCTTATGCCCACTAACATGTAAATAACCCCTAGAGAGTTACTTAGCATTAGGTACTCAAATACTTCAAAGGATGAGTAAGGCCTCCAAAATCTTGGAAATTAAGTCAATATGATCAATAAAAAATTTCCTACCATTGATCCTATTTCCAACAAGCTTGGGGGCAGACTTTCTTCACAAACACGTCAAAATCCTAGTAGCCCTATGTGCTCAATTTTCCTTCCTTTTTTCAATATTTATCCAAACAACTAAGAAAACCAATTAGACATCAAGATACCCTTTATTTATCTCCTACCAAATTATCAAATACATATTTCAACATCAAACATAAAGTAGCTAAACTTGCATGTAGACAGTGTCCTACAATGCGCTAATTTGACCCAATTAACAAAGGAAGTAACCTTACCAGTTATTTTTATTCAATCCAACACTTCTAGGTGTTAAGGTATTCCTAAAACACCTAAATCCAAACCTATACCTTCTATCTCGATCCACATAAAAAATTATAAACAAAAAAACATACAAGTTCTGGGTGGCCACATGGAGATGTCCACCTAGGGCATCACTTTTCTCCCATCTTCCTGCCTGAACACCAAAAAGGAAAATAAAACCTTAAATTAAATAGGAATATGTTGAATTACATGAAGGGTCAATGAAAACCAATGGTGTAATTTCAAACTACAACCATATCAACACAACTCTAGCTAAAACTACTCAAAACGACACTGTCAGTACTAAAACTCAATTTTCTCACAACTTATAACACTTAAGAGGCTCATAATGGATGGAAATTAAAAATTAAAATTTTTTCTAACTTTCTACATAGATTTTACATCACATTCAATCTAATGTGCATGTAGTAATTCACTATTGATAGAAAATGCTGGAAAATTATACTATTGCAAAACTTGTCTTCTCCAAACATACATTCAGAACTTGTTCAATAAATTTCATCAACTTCTTTGACCTTTCATTTTCAAGTGAGATCAAAATCCCAAGATTCCATTGGTTTCATTCAACAACTCTTTGAATTCATAGTCTTGCAAGAAGACAAGAAAATTTTCTGATGAGCAACTTTCCTAAAAATAGCAAAAAAGACAAAAAAAAACCTTCTCAAGGTGTCAACACCCATTGAAGGTTTGTATGTCAACAAAAAAATGGAATCTAATCTAAACCAACCCAAAAATGTCCTAGGTGTCTATGCAACCAATTTGGTTTATAAGGATTCCAACTAGGATCATGCCACTAAAAAAGATTACGACTTTTATTACAAACACAATATTGCATATAACTAAAAGTTTCATCCACCAAAGTTGTTATACATCCTTGTCTATGCCTTTGGGGAGTACCCTTGCACCTGTATATAAAGGTCTAGATGAAGAAGAAAAATATGAAGCTATAGAATTTGATTATTTAGTTAAAAATCTTAGATCAGAAGGTGCAAAGGTAGCAAGGATTGTTGAGAATGAACCTGCAAAGAAAAGAGAGAAAATTGATATTGGTAAGCCATAATTTACTAGAGATGATATATTAAAGAAGTTGATTGAATATGGATTCGTTGTTCAAATAAATAATTAATATCATAGATATGATAAATAAGAGCATAAGGAACTAGACAAAGGAACAATTGAATATATAAGTAAATTCAATAGAGATCTTGTTGAGATCAAAGGGGAAATCCCTGATGATATATTTTCAAAACTTGAATTGAGAAGACTGATTTCATTAAAAGAAGACCAAAGAATTAGAGAGGCAGTTATAACTAGACTATGTCTAGTTATATACACAAATGAATTGAAATTACTTCTTAACGAGGCTAAGAGGGAATTATTTAAAAATAAAAGAATAAATCAGATCATGAGTGGTCAAACTGATGAAGTTATAGAAGACATCAAAGAAGTGGTAAACAAAATAATGCTGACAAATTAACATGTGAGATCGCCAC
Organism: Thuja plicata; assembly: GCA_018584345.1. Lineage (NCBI taxonomy): Eukaryota > Viridiplantae > Streptophyta > Pinopsida > Cupressales > Cupressaceae > Thuja > Thuja plicata. The sequence continues at coordinate 1,183,525 of MU228472.1, read as the reverse complement.
AGAAGAACAAGAAACATGAATCTACTAATTCTCAGACTTTATACATAGAACCAGATATTTTTATTACTGGTGTACCTATTTCACTTTCTACAGCTAATGATGATGGGGAAGATATACCTGGAGTAATGAATTGTTAGGTAACTATGACAGAAGATAAATATGTGACATTAAATGATGAAGTGACAAATAATGATTGTAAATAAAAGATAGAGGAAGAGTTAGTAAGAGAAGAACTTGATACTATGGAAGGGAAGTTAGTTGATTTGAAACTAGAATAGTTTGAGCAAGAAAGAGACACTTTTGAGATAGCTAAGGACATCACCAAAATGTAGATTATGGAAGGTCCAATTGAGTTGGACACTCTTAATGAAGATCAATTGATTGGACTTGCTACCATTTCTTTGGCCAAGGAAAGAGAAATAATTCTGAAAAACTAATGAGAAGGGAACCAAACTTTTATCTAGGGCAACTGATATCTTAAGTAAGATTATGCCAACTTATACAATTAATTCAAATATGTCTACATCTATTTAACTTGAAGGATTATTATATGTTTTAGATTTAAGAAAAAAATAGGTTTTGAGGGGACCCTGAAAGCCCTTACAAAATATTTTGAAAGAAGACCCCCATAAATGAGCCACAAAAAGAACAATACATGGAAAAGACACAGCCAATTGAACAGAGCAGTAACCAGCTAACAGTGACCAGCAAGAATAAGCACACAAAAAAAAGAAAAAAAACATGGGAAACAACAAAAAATTAGAGACAATAGCTAGGTCAGTTCCTTAATAACATGAGCCACCTATTTTTTGATAACAGTTACTTATTCTACCTTGTCCTTCAAGGTTCAAGAGAGAGAGGTAGCTCTTTGACTCTTCTTCTTCAGACTGGTGCGTGTGTATTTTCCAAGGCCCTCAGTGGTATCGATGCCAACACTAGTATCCAGATCAGTGTGACATGCACTCACAGTGTCATTATTCTCCATAGCCTTAGTCACCCTCCTAACATCCTACATGATCTTCTTCATTTTCTCATTAATTTCCTTTAGAATTTTCATAAGTTTTTCTTCATGGAACTTAAGTTTTCCTAGAATCTACCCATTTTTCTTCCATATTTTCCCTTTCATGACTCTCTCTATCTAGGTCTTCAAAAAAAATTGCAACTTTGGCATTAAGACTGTGAATTTCATTGTAGACCCACGTCTCCAAGTCTAGAGTACTATCAGCTTTAATTTTTTATTTTCCCAAAAACTCTAGACGAGCATCATATTTCCACCTTGGAGGACCTTGGCAAAGAGGTGCAGAATCCTCCTTGTCCCCATTGACAGTGGTCTTATGAGCCGAGGTGTCAGGCTCAGAGTGATCCATAGAAAAATCTGAGATCAGATAATTCACAACATTAAGAGTCATTTTTTTCCTCCTTCAAGTTTCTTCTTCTTCACATCCTCATCCTTCCTATTCTTCTCTCCTTTTCATTTCTTTTTCCCTTATGACCTTTCAGCAATTGCTGGCTCCCTCTATTCTATTTTTTTCTCTCAATGACCCCTTCCTTCTGTGAAGCAAAAATCATTTCCAAAGATTTATTTCCATAATCCTTATGGGACTCTACTTCTTCCTCAATTTCCATCTATTTGGTATCCTCAAACATAGGAGTATCCATCCTTTGCCTATTTTTTCTAGAATCAATATCATTTCTCTCTTTAGTTTCCATCC
>MU228472.1:1140725-1153526 GCA_018584345.1 Thuja plicata | reverse complement strand
GTCCAAGTTTTGTTCTTCTCAATCTGTTCAATTTCCTCATTCATTGCTTGTATCCAATCTTCATTTTCTAAAGCATATTTCACTATTTTGGGCTCAAATTCACATAACAGACATGTGTTATTTTTCAACTTACTTATTGTCATAACAACAAAATCCTTTGACCCAATGATTTGATCAGAATTGTGATTCCTTCTCACATATTTTTCTAGGGTAGGCTCAGTCCTTGATTTAGGTTCATCGTCTGTATTCAGTTCTGGTTGATTCTATGACTCAGCATCTCCATCAAATAGCTTGACATTCACTTCCATTTTCTTGTCAACTCCACTTTGTGACTCGACAGGTGCATGCTATTGTTCAACAGTAGTCTCAGGTAGTGAATTAGAATCTTCCTCATCTAGATATACGAATGATCTGTAGCTTTCAGGTTCTTGTGTACTTTCAACTTCATTTCTTTCTGCAAACTCATCAATTCTTACATTTTCACTTTCAACAATTTTGTTAGTATGAGAATTCAGACATTTGTATGCTTTGCTTTTGGTTGAATAACTAGGGAATATACCTTCTTCACCTTTAGCATCTAGTTTTCCATTTCTATTGTCTTTCAGTATAAAACATTTTCTTCCAAAGACTTTAAAATACTTTACACTAGGTGCATAACCATATGAAAGTTCATAAGGTGTAGCATTTGTACCTTTCTTGACTTGAACTCTATTCAATGTATAGAATGCAGTACTTACAGCTTCTTTCCAATACTTTTGTGCAACATTTTTCTCCATCATTAGTGTTCTTGCACAGTCCATAATAGATTTTTTCCTTCATTCAACAATACCATTTTGTGGAGGAGTCCTGGGTGCAGACATCTGTCTCTTTATGCCTCGGTCATTATAGAACCTATTAAACTCATTAGAAATAAACTCTGCACCTCTATCAGATCTTAAGCATTTCAAACTTTTTCCTGTTTCCTTTTCAACTTTAGCTAAGTACCATTTAAATAACTGGAATGCATCAGATTTTTCCTTGAGAAACATTACAGTCATCATCCTTGAATAATCATCAACAAATAGAATAAAGTATCTGGCCCCACAGTAGCTTCTTTCTCCAATGGGACCACAGAGATTAGTATGGACCAATTCCAAAATTTCCTCTGATACATATGTTTTAATCTTGAAACTAGACTTAGTCATCTTTCCTAGTTGACATTGTTTACACATAGCATTTTCAGGTTTCTTTAACTTAGGTAGTCCTTAACCTTTTTCAGTTTACTTATGCTTATGAAGTTATCAAAGTTCACATGACACAACCTCTTATGCCATAACCAAACATCATTGTACTGTGAAAACAAACATGTTTCTTCAGATAAATCCATATAAAATAAGTTACCTTTAGTCTGATCACCACTTCCAACTAATTCTTTAGTAGAATCATAGATCTTTGCCTTTCTGTGATGGAATTCAACTTTGTAACTAGAATTGTTCAACTGTGTAACACTCAGCAAATTATATTTGAGATCATCAACCCAATACACATCATCACATCTAATTTTGTCAGTAAGATTAATCAATCCATTACCTTTGATAAGACATGGTGAATCATTACCAAATTTTACATATCCTCCTTTACATTGGTTTAGGGTTTCAAACTTATCTTTATCACCAGTCATATGATGGGAAAAACTACTGTCAATGATCCAACAATCATTTTTTCTCATATAAGAGATTAGTGTAGTTTTCTCATCATCATCAGAAACTTCTTTCATTGCAACATAAAAAACTTCTATATCATTGTCATCAGAATTATTACTGTCATTGTCAGAAGTTTCTTCAGCAATATAACAGGATTTCTTACCTTTGTCTTTGTAGTCCTTATATTTCCTGAAGTCTTGGTCATCCTTTTTGTCTTTGTATTCCTTTTATTTGTTGTCCCTTTTTTCATCCTTTTCATTCTTGTCAGTACATCTAGGAGCTATATGACCAACTTTGTTGCATGAAAAACAAATGATAGGAAGTTTACCTCTGTGTTTTCCTTTTCCTCTGGATAGTCTTTTTTCCATGAGTGCTTTCTTCAAGATCATCATCAGAAGTGTCACTATCATTGTCCACATGTTTCTTTCCTTTCTTAGATTTATTGAGAACCAGCTATGATCTAAAAGCAGAATCAATCCCTTGTGGATTATGGTTATCATAATTTGACATTTCAAATGCAGTGAGTCTGCCTATTAGATTTTCCAGATTCAGATTATTGTTAGGAGTACATCTCAATTCTTGAATTGCATAAACTCTAATAGAATATACAAGAAGTAAAGTTCTCAGTACCTTTCTCATAATGGTGTTCTCATCAATAGTTCCATTAGCCCCTCTAATGGCATTTACAACTTCTTTTATTCTACCATACTACTGAATGACATGTTCACCTTCTTGCATTTTCATCTCATCAAACTTAACTCTTAGAATTTATGATTTAGCTCTCATCACATTTGTGTCTCCACCATAGATAGTTGCAAGTTTGTCCCATGTCTCTTTTGCATTTATGCAGTTCTTTACATCATCAAAATCTGAGTAACTTAATGAGGAGACGATCTCCAACATTGCTTGATTGTGTTCATGCTTTTCTTTGAGTTGTACAACTGAGAGAGGAATAGTAGGTGGTACATATGCATGTTCAATAAGTCTCTTAGCATCATCTCTAATACTAGAAAAATGTAGTTTCATCAAGCTCTGCCATGCAGGAAAGTTATCTTTGTTCAGCTTGGGAACCTCTTTCTTATACATCTTGATCTTTTCACTCCAAGTACCTTCAAACTATTTTCAGGAGACCAAAGCTCTGATACCAATTGTTAGAATGAATTTAGAATAATTGAGAGGGGAGGGGTGAATCAGTTATCCTTAGGTCTAGATGTAGCAAATAAAACTTTTCTGTATTTCAGATCTACTCAGCAACAATAGCATATATCAACAACTTTAATCATGCAGTTTACTGTCAATTAGATTAGCTTGTAGTAATATAACAGTAAATAAAACCATAAGCATTCACACAATTTGACACAAGTATTTAACGTGGAAACCCAATATGGGAAAAACCACTAGTAACATGCTACCAAGTTTTCACTCTTCTAAAGTGATGCCCTGTGAGTAGCCAACCCTGTTAAAGGTTACAATAACACACTGCTAGGTGTGACCTGGTTAAAGGATTTAATCACCCTATCAGGAGTGGCATTGTTAGAGGAATTAGAACATTCCAATCTGAATGTCACCTTGTTAGAGGATTTATACAAATGACTGTTAAGTCAACCTTGTTAAAGGATTTAATTGATCCAATGGTAAGAAAGTAATCAACAGTTTGTGATCTAGTACATACAACTTACTTTGCAATTTAGATCCAATTACAACTCTGATGTTAACTTATTGGATAGCTTGCATTGTCATTTCAATCTTCTGATCTTCTTGGAAATCCATCAAGCAATCACACATGCAACTTTTTGCCTCTGCCTTTTTCCTTCTCTACTAGATCATGCTAAATAGTAAATCAACTATGCAAACCTCTTGAATACACATACATTCATCCACTTGCACATAATGAATAACCCCTGAGGTTATCATATACCTCTTTGTCTAGGTCAGATAAATCTTTTGCCGCTTAAACAAGATCATAAATCTTAGGTTAGGTTAGATCCAACAGATCATTCCATCTTTGCATAACATTTACTTCTCCAAAGTAGTCTCTAATTAAATCTTGAAACCATGCATTAATTATGGTTACCCATAAATTAAATGACGTGGATCAATCTTTAATTAACATTACATATCCCAATAAAATCAACTAAGTCAGCCAGAGATCTCAAATCTCATCAATAATCAAACTTCTGTAAGTCAGCCTTCATTACTGTTTCCACTCGGCAATTTCAATGGTGCTCAGCATTGAGAAAATTTTTGCTCATCACAAGCAACTTTACTCGGCACAAGCCAAACTTGCTCGGCACAGAACAGCCAGAAAAACTATCTTTGAAAGATAAGCAACAAATTACTTTTCTAGACTGCCAACTGATCAGATACCCTTTGAATTACCTTAACTCAACCATTCACTTGGTCTTCTTGTTAAATCTTCTTCATTAACAATAGATATGGTACTCAAACAGATAGAAATAGTCTCACCAGTAAAGGTTTGACATCAATGAAAAAATAACAATTGCTTGCAATGTCACTTTCCAACATCACATACCTCTAGATCAAGGAACAAATTGAAAAGGAAAAGGCTTAGGTCAATAAGTGTTGAATTCATGACTTGTAGCATGCAGTCAATCATGCTATAGGAATACATCATTCTGGCTTATCTAGAAAATAATCTCTTGAGATGTCAAGTAATATTCTGATAATATATGCATTGTACAACCCATGCCTCCCTTTAAAGTTTTAATTTATAATATAAGCCTATTTTACATCTTAATAATTCTGTTGTTGCACCTGTACCCTGCATTAGGCCACTAGGTTAGACTTGAAAATATTAACATTTAAATCATATAAAATTATTTGATATATTAATGTTCAAAGTGATTAAAATAGGTCACTAGTAATCTCTAAAGTAGGAAAAAGAAAAACAAGTGTTAGTTTACCTTAATTAAAAATGAGTCACTGGTACTCCACAGTATCAAAGAGATAGCAATTGTTATGAAAAAAAGTAAGACTTTGGACAAGAACCAAAGCTGAAAAGGTACACAAACTGCTTCACTGAAAACATGGATCCATAAGGAAAAAAAAATTATGTTAAATACTTCATACATTTGCCTTTAATACAGATATAATTTACAAGAATTTATCTATGTTGATGTAAATTTATCCATATTTATGTATATTTATGTAAAGATTCCCTGCATTTTTAATTTAATTAAGATCTACAACATTCTGGTCCTTTCATTTTTGTAAAGACAAACCAACCTAATTCTCCTGAAAGCAGCGATGTTTTGTTTGAGGGTGCATAGCCAGTTGATGCGCTTGGCAAATAAGTTCTAAGTTATCGATATGATTGAACTGTAGAAAAAATCTGTGTGTGAGTGTTGCACTTGGAAAATAAGTACTTCATACATTTTCCTTTAATACAAATATAATTTATAAGAATTTATCTATGTTGATGTAAATTTATCCATTTTAATGTATATTGATGTAAAGATTCCCTGCATTTTAAATTTAATTAAGATCTACAACATTCTGGTCCTTTAATTTTTGTAAAGAAAAACCAACCTGATTCTCCTGAAAATAGTGATGTTTTGTTTGAGGGTCCATAGCCAGTTGATGTGCTTGGCAAATAAGTTCTAAGTTATCGATATGATTGAACTACAGAAAAAATCTATGTGTGAGTGTTGCACTTGGCAAATAAGTTTTAAGTTATCAATATGATTGAACTGCAGAAAAAATCTGTGTGAGTGTTTAATAAAATAATTGGCCAATTAGCAAATAGCCAAAGATTCCTCATTAAGTAATTAATTGGAAATAGTAAATACACAACAAATATTATGAAACTAAGATTACCCCAAAATTGTTCTTCTCCACCACAAATTTTCCCATGGTTGAAGACCTACAATGACCGAAGAAAGAAATTTTAGATGCCAGCAAACGGCTGATCAATGGAAATATGCGGAAACACACTCTTTATGCTTTAGAGTACACCCTATCTTGAAATAATGTAGACTGCAACTTTATTTGTGGGCAGTCATCAATTTCTGCCCGTATTTTCTTGTGGTTCATATATGGAGAGGCAAGACAGTTGGGTATAGGATGTCCTGCCAGTTCCTACACTGTAATGCCATGAATAAGTAACTTTACCAACTTGAATATAACATTTGACAACATCTTTTATTGATATTTTTGATAATATGAAAGAAAGAAGAGAGTTAGGAAGCATATTGAAATAGGTCGAATCTAAGCTTACAGCATTTGCATTTCCCCTTGGTGAGAATCTGCAGAGACCATTTTCTTTGACATAGTATCCTGTATAATCAAGAATATTACATGAAACCCTAATGAATATCAGTAATACAAACATGATAAAACAAATATAAAAATTTATCCAACCCATTAATTTGTAGTCGCATTGCCACTGTTGGTGACCACTGCTGCATATATAACTTTCTTTGACAATTTGTTCTCAAGCGGTTTGTTTTGAGGGTAAATATTCAATGAAGATAAGAATTCAACAAGTGATTTATAGAAAAATACAGAGACATGAAAGTGAGTTCAAATCCTATAGTAATATTTTACAAATGAAGAAAAAAAGCCATGATCTCTACTTACCTTTTATGCATTAAATTTTTACATTCAATAGAAGAAATGTCAAGGGAATCATGGTTGTCTTAGCTTGCATAAACAAACAAAGCCTTGGAACACAAGCCTAGTGCCACATTGTACTGACATTGTAATCTGTAACAGAAAAGTTGTTAGCGTTACTTTTTGAAACTTCAAAGTAGATGTAAGAAATGAAAGAGTGGAAGAAAGTTTAGGCAGTTACCTTAGTGGTTGTACCTGTTGAAGTGCTTTCCAGATGAGATGAGTCCCAATTGAGAAAACCTAAGCATTGGGTGCCCTGCAACCCAAGACTGTTCCATGGCTTCTCTTTGGAGGACCTTAAAACTTACTGATTTTTTTCTCATGCTAAAAAAAATAGATTAAATGCCAAGAATTGCACTTTGAAATCCCCAATCCTCAATGTGATATTGTTTATTTACAAAACTAAATCTATATCCAAAACTATTAATGTTGCATAAGTAATGAATTGCTATCACTAAGCTTTACTAAATGTCATACTATTTCCTTTTCCCAAACTTTTATGACAAACATCTTGAAATGGAGGTGTCAAAATAGACCCCTTAGATCTTGCTATAGAAATATCAAATTACCCATCAACCCTGCCACTTTTGTAACTGTTACCATTAAGAATATCCAAATTTGAAGTCTTTAATTGGAAGATGGTACTTAGGTCTATGTTTGCATTACATGCTTCAGCCATGGTAGTGGATTTTCGTGAATAGAATGGTCTTCTATTAGCATCTAAAGAAGATCTTTGTTTCAAATTTCTTCCTATTTCTAAAAGTATGTATGCAACTGGTCCTTTAAATTGTTCTTTAGGCTCAGCTGAAGTTCACTGATTTTCAATCTTTGAGACACAAACTTCCTTCATTGAATCAACAATAGATTTTTTATTAAGTGTGTTAATGCATCCAGTAGAATCTTGTTGGCATTGAAACTACTGTGAACATTAAACCTATCAAAATCCTTTCTTATCACTCTTTAAGAGCATCATGTCACAATTTTGCAACCCCAGGGGTCTATAATATCTATAGATCATTGATACTTCCTGTTGTCAATCCAGATTCTAGGCTGGTTCCTGTTAAATTTGGGATATCACCTAATGCTAAGTGTGTATGTGGGAAAGAGGTAGAAAGATAATATGAATACCTATAAAATTTTAAAGGAGGTGATACACCAATAAATGATATGTAACTTGAATTAATCTAGCATAGATCTTTAAAGATAATTATGGCTCTCAGTACCTAGACAAACTTGCAACTACAAAAGTATTTCTATGTAAGGACCTGCAATATTCTTTTCTTTGATAGGGAAGTAATTCTTCACCAATTTTCTACAAAAAATTAGGACACAAACAAAAGACTTGTAATGGCAAGTATCAAGATTTGAAAATGTAACAAGGAATGCAGCTTAGATGAAGGGATAACACAACATCAAAGCAGATATACTCACAACATTACACTTCAAAACAAATGGGAAGGAACGACTATCTCTATATATCAATACTGTCAAAAAATCTGCTACAAAATGCCCTTACAATATATTCAGAAGTCTGCAATGTGTCAGAACGTGTGAAGAAAAGAAGGTCCCCCAAAATGAGGTCAAAATACAATAATATAGGTATTAGATCCCAAAGGGTCGGATGCAGGAAGAAACTCCATCAAATTAGGGCCATAACTATTATAAATGAAAGTCTAAGTGCTCCAACAACTCCACCAAACGATGCATAACCAAAGTGTCACTCAAAATCTCCCCAAAACTGCTCCAAATCTCCATAAAACATGCAGAATCTGTGGGGGTTAGATAAGAAGATAAATCCCACCAAATCAGGGCCATAACTATTGTCAACTATGATCAAACTGCTGTAAAACACTCTCCAACTGATGACAACTGGTAGGTAGCTCCAAAACAACTCCAAACAAGCCTCAAAATGTTGTAAACAATCCCTAAATAGAAACATAACTGAGAAAGAACATAACCACTCTCCTAGAAATGGGCATGCAATGAGATAGTCAGTTGATGGTCAACTAAAGCAAGGTACACTCAACTAAGGTAAAACCCTAAAGCACCCCTTAACGCACTCTGACAATTAATAATAGTTGCCTTATAACATTGACAAACTATTGTTATTGTTTACAATAAAGATGTGCAAGATCCTCCACAAGGCCTTAAATACTTATTTATTAATTATTAGTTAATTATATCTCAATATATTTTATTTTATTTAAAAGCCTTCAAAACTGAATATATTGAAATATGATTAATTTAATAATTAATAAGTAAGTATTTAAGTCACCACCTATTATTCCTTTATTAATCATAATTTAATAATATTTTAATATATATAACTTTAGAACAAAAAGATTATATGTTCAAAGTTAGATATATTAAAATTTTATTAAATAGCATTTTAATAAAAGATTAATAAAACTCAATTTAATTATCTATTATTCCAAAAAATATAAGTTTGGCATATTTAATTCTTAAAACTAATAGCTCTCACTATTTATTTTAATCTTTAAACATACCAAAAATATAACTCTTGAAATAATAAATAAAAATAAAATTTTAAAAGAAAACATATTCTATTTAAATATAATATAAATTAAAATTATATAAAAATATATAACTTAATGAATCGTAATAACATTCATTGGATTGTATATTTTTATACATTTTAATATTTATATTATGTTTAAGTAAAATAAAACCTTATCAAAATCATAAACTAAATATTAGGACTTTAACAAATACAAAGTTATGAATTAATAAATATTATTTCTAAAAGAAAGGATATTTATTAAATCATCACTTTATATTTGTTAAAACTTGAGTATTGAATTTATGAGTTTGAAACTATTTTAATGCTAAGGCATGTCGAGCTACTCAAGGGTACAAACCCAAGTCATAACCATGGGTTACAAAGGGGAAAAGAACCCTAAAGAAAACCTACTACACATTTGCTTTGGCATTGTTTGTTTTTGCTCTTCCTTCTCTGCTGCTCCGCCGCCGTGAGGATGAGGGTTTGCTATTTTGTGAGATCCTCTTTCTATTTGAAGAAAGCTGCCACCAATGCTGCTAAGTGTTTCTCTTATGGCGTTTGCAACACCTCTTACTTGTTGTCGTTCCTTCTGTTCTTGCCGCTACCAGAAAATTTGATCTTCTACTGCCGCCATTCTTCTATTATGGCTATGAAGCCACATCTGCCATGTGAATGTTGCTTTAGTTGTTGCTGCTACTATTTCTTCTGGCTTTTCTCTATGCATTGTTTGGCTACCACTCTTTCCTGAGGGTTTGGTAAGAAAATTCTCCTGCTTTTCCTTCTTTGGTGTTGCCATTTTCTTTTAATGGTTGTTGTTTCTTACTTATATCTTTTTGTGTTTCCACCTATCCTCAGCTGCTACCTCCAAGGGTTTAAAGAAAATGCCTGGCTTGAAGTTGCAATTGTCATGGTTGTCATTTTGTTGGCTCATGGTTGATAAACTAGTAAGAACTCCATTGCTGTTGCGGCTTGACACTACCTTGTGTTTTGAAAGAATTTTGGCTTTAATTTCCAGAATCTACTGCTATTTAAAACAAGCAAAGAAAATGTTATTTTTCTTACATTTTTGCATGTGCAACGCTATTGTGAAAATAAGGATAACTTCACTTCTCCTTCCATGTATAATCATTTAAAGAACTCTGCCAATTTTTTCAAGAAGATGTTTAAATAATCCTTAAATGGGCCATATTCAAACTGTAAATCTATATTTTAAAAGAAAACCCATCCTTTGAAAAAACAAAATTGTGCCTTAGGCTTGTAACTTCGTGATTTAAAAACATCACTTCCATGTAAGAAAAATATCATGATTACTCTGCTGCTTTTAAAATTCTGGGTTTTCTCCCACAAGCTCTGACAAATTTTCTTTTACAAAATTTCTACATGGGTACAAATCTTTCCTTTTACATTACTTATCTGATGCAACTTTTTGGTGAATTCAGAAATATCTTTGAATTTTGAAAGCTCTGCCTATGTTACCTGGGATATATTGAAGATTTGGTTCCATTTGCAAACTATGGCTCTGAATAATGTTACCTGGCTGTTTGAAATTGTAGATTTTAGAACCATTCTGATGTTGCACTTTCCTTTTGGTTGTAACTGCTGGACTCTTATGACATATTTTCAAACCACATTTAGTGACTTAATTGGAACATTAAACGTTGATCTTTTGAACTTGTATCTTCAATTAGCATTCAATTTTTATGACATTGTTTCAAAACAAGAAATCTGTAAATTCTGACTCCATTTTTGTAGCAATGTTTAAATAATCTCTTTTATGATTGAACCCCACTGTTACTATCCTTATTATCTTTTCTGAGATTTTATAACAATGAATTTTTTACAATATATTATTTTAGCTGTCTCTACAATTGTATTCCATCATTGATATTGGCTGCTGATTTGATAAACATCATTCATGGTTATGTGATCATTTTATACTATCCTTACCTCACTAAGGAATAAACTGACTCAAAGGCCTTAAGGTTTTTCCTTTTTAAGATAATGCATTCATGCTTTCAAATTAAACAATGATGAATCCATCCCCCTTATTCCATTCTGAAGTTCATGCTTTGATACTATAGCAGCCCCTGCGGCTTATACTTTATAATTAGACTGTAAGCATAAATATAAGCATGTAACCCTTCTATTCTATTTATTATGATATACACACAACTATGTATGCTATGATGGCAACTAGCTCTGCTGTCCTATGTGATTCATTTGATGTGTCATCATGTTCCTTTTATTTATCCAAATTTACTGTTATCTTTAGAAAATGTGGACATTGATAAGTCACAAAACACCTGATTTATACGCATCTGTACCCTTTTGAAATTATAATAGCATTGCGTTGAGACATACCTGCACTATGTAAACATAGTTGAAACTTGTTTGGCACCTTCTGATAATGCTGCCCCTTTTGGTCATTATTGTATCAAAAATACAAATTCCATGTAACTTACATCAACTTTATTAGTGTTCCTTGATACTCTTTTCATTGCCCTTATTGTAGTTAATTTTGAGATGTATATATACTTCCCTTCATGGATGATCTCTTTATGACTCTGTTCACCTTTTGTTGATGCTTCAAACAGATGAGTCTGAACTTGTAAAACCGGTGTCTTTTTTTAAATTAATCCAAATTGATGAACGTTGGAAGGTTTTATGCATGTAAATACACATCCCTTGAACAACATAAATGTATAAACAGCTTCATGACTCAGCTAGAAGATCACATGCCTGGAAATCATGCATTCCCCCTCAACAGCCTCCTCTAGTCCTCCGGTCTTTGCCCCTCCATGACTTCAGTTGGAAGGTTTCACGCACGTAGTGGGTGCATGTCCCTTCGACAACCTACTTGGTCTTCATACTTGAATTTGTACATGAAACAAACAATATTAGGAAATAGATTATTTTACTATGATGTGATCATTCCTTCCAGTAGTTTTTATGATTTTCTTTCTATTTTACATTTCTGTAAATGCAATCAAGTAGATAACTAGAAGATAGTTTAATCCTTCTCCATTGCTAAGTTCGTATGAACTGACCCATTTTATCACTCTTCTTTTGTAGGATGACTTGGAATACTTTGAGATGTGGGACCAAAGATGTAGCAGTGTTCAACTCTCCATGAAACATCAGGCAATGGGGGGCCTAACCTGTCTTTCTTTTCTCCTTTTTTACATTTACTGAAATGTAATTGCCCTTTAGTTCCTGCATTTGATTTCTGCATTCAATTTAAGAAACAGAAATGCATGCCTGCATTTACCTACTGCCACAGGATGTGTGGCATCATATGAATTTCTCATTTGTACATCTTTGAAAAGTACTTTTTCATTTATGTTTTTAAGAGCAACCACTGCTTTTGTGGTTAATTTAAAGCTATACTTTCATGTCTGAAATGCAAGCATATCTTTCACTATCTGTTACGCTCAAAAAATCTGTATAGTGTTTTGTTCAAAAATCTGAAATAAGTGCACCTTAATGTGATGTTATGATGTTTTCAATTGTAATTTTGAACATGTACTTTTTTTCTCTGAATCCTTTACCATTCTGCAATTTTAAAACAACAACTCTAAAATTCAAACTTGAACAAAAAACACTTTTCAGTTTATTGATTTAGTGTGAACTAAAATGATAACACTTCCAATGATTGTCATTTCATTTCACAAGTAGACAAATTCTGCAGACTTCAGATCCATTCTGATCTTTCTTCTTGACATAGCTTTTCACAATGAGTGATAACATTGTCACTACTCTTGAGATTGATTTTGTAGGGACAATCCTAGTACATTCTTGGTTGTGTAACTATAAAATATAATATTCTTGGGCATGGACTGTTGTCTCTTTGTAACTGACATAACCTCCTCCTTGTTGAATCATCAAAAGTGCTTCATATTATTGTCTTAGACCATAGAAAGTAGTGGTAAGTTTTAACACTAGTTCTATCTCATTTTTCACTTTACT
>MU228472.1:1119836-1134181 GCA_018584345.1 Thuja plicata | reverse complement strand
AAAACAAAATGATTCAAGGCTTGCTCAAGATCAATGAAAATGATGAAGTTTTCTCTTGCTATGCACTTGGGAAACAACAAAGATAAATTTCCAATTGGAAAATCGCTCTTCACAACCACTATAATTATCTCATTCAAATATATGAGGTACAACATAATCATCTATTATTGGTAAGTGCTTTTACTGTTAACATTCACACATAGGTAAGTGCACAAAGATGAGGGACGAAAAAGATGTCACTCATCTTTTTGGTCCCCCAAAAAGTGTAAGGCGTTCACCATATAAGACGCATGCCATATGGCTTGGTATGCAAAACCTAAGGCTTGGAAATACCAAGCCTATATGGTGGACACCATATATGGTGTGCGCCATTCTAATAAAAAAGATAAAAATGAGAAACAAACCCTCAATGCCCATTTTTCTTGCAGCTGTGACTTGGAGGTGAAGCGCATCATTTTGTAAAGGCGTGCGCGGTTTGGAGAGCATTGTTATTTATTCATGTGTGTTTGATCATCTCAAAAATACCGCCAAGACATTGAGGAGGTCGAAGAGGTGAGTTATTTTACATTTTTAGGTTTTTTTTTTTAAAAAAATTGTTAAATAAGGTTTTAAATTAAATTTAGTTTATATTTTCAGCAAATGAAAATCTACCTCAAAAAAATCCTAACCACCTCTTGAAGAAGTTCATGTTGAAGCTAATGAATAAAATCTACCTCAACCTCTTCCATCAATCAAAAAACATCCACCAAAAATACACCAAAATCTTTTAAACCAAATAGAGAATAATAAAAATCAATTAGAATCTTTGATTGGCATGCTGAAATAATCTATTGAAACAATTCTTGAAGGATATCACATACCAATTCATTGGAATCAATTTTAACCCACGTAGGTGATGCTAGTAGGAAAATAAATATATGGTCAACTAAAAGAGATGAGAAAAAATAATACTATGCAAACAAATTATCATATGAGGAAGTAAAAGAGAAAAAAATAAACAAAGAGGATGTTTGCAAGCTCTTTATAGATCCTAGAATAAATCAAACATTTGATCCTGGTTGTAGGGGTGCTCTAATCCATTGGTGCTATCAGGAAGGAATAAAAAATAACTTTTGGGATATATGGTGGATGGTTTTTGATAGCCCTCCTTGTAATAATCACAAGTTTCCATTATATTTTTTGAGGAAACTCTATTGTGAGTTTATCCTCAATGAGGTCCCAAATTATTTTGATTTTTTAGAATGTCAGGGTAGAAGTAGGGGGTCATCACATGATTTACTAGGGGCACAACGTGACCCCAACATAGTTAGGAGACCCACTGCCAATCCACATGCCAAGCATGTTAGTATTCCTTGTGTTATGAAGGAACATGTTGAGGTGGACACACTAGGAACAATTGGTGCACTCACTCAGACTCACATATAGTGCGTCATTCCTTTAGTCTAGAGTGAGTGGGGTGAGTCTTCGAAGGCCCATTTTTGTCACTCATGTGGAGCCCTAAGCACATATGGTGGTGATGCTGGTAGACAAGCAACTAATGATGGATTGACAACTGATGAATTTCTCAATGCGACATTTGGCATTGATACAAAGGTAAATATTTGCAAGTTTATTTAATTTATTTGATTATTTTCAATTTATAAATGAATAAATAAATAAATTAGTATCTAATGATTATGATCAAAATTCAGGGTCAAAGTGTCTGTGGCAATGGTAGTGTTCCCCCAACCCCCATTTTCATGACATCATCGAGTCCCCAGCTATGTATCTAATAAAGTATTATAATTATTACATGTGAGTAGTATTTTAATTATATGAATGGTTGTATTATAACTCACTATGCATGTGCATTAGTTTACGGTTGGACCCTCTATGTTCACACCACACAATGAAGGACATCGTGACACTTTCACGGAGGTATCTTTATTTGCATGTTCATTTAATTTATTTGATTACATTTAATTAATAAATGAATGAATAACTAAATTAGTAGAATAATTATGATCAAAATTCAGAGTCAAAGTGTTCATTGCAGTGGTAATGTTCCTTCATACCCTTTGTCATGACATTATCGTGTCCATGTATATATCTAATAGAGAATTATCATCATTACACGTGAGTAGTATGTAATTATATGAATGGTTATCTCATAACTCAGTATGCATGAGCATTAGTTTACTATTTGAGCCTCGACATTGGCACCACATAGTGAAGGAAGTTGTGACACTTTCACTGAGGTATCATTTATTCATTAGTGGTGTTGTGAACAAATATAGGTATTCTTGATAATTACATAATACTCTTGTTTTATTTTTAGTTCTTGACATCAGACACTCCTTATGATGTTTGTGACTCTTTGGATAATGTGATTGTCTCATCTGTAGCGAGTTTTGAAGCATTAACCGAGGTATGAAAGAGATTACTTAATTTTAATGATTTATATTGAAATTTTTAATGATATTCATGTATTTTAATTATTATTTTGATTGTTATTGCAGGGACTTGTAACTCTACATCACCAGTGTATCCCTCCAATGGATGAACACAATGACTATTTGTTAGCAGTAAGTGAATATACTATTGTATGTCATTGTATATTTCAATTTTGATGTATATTAGTTGTTGATGTTTATACTTGTGAATTTATCAGCTGAAGCTTTAGAAGAGTCTAGAGATGAGGACGAGTGAGCACACTCAGAAGACTCCAGCATCCACTACATCTTCACCCACCCAACATTGAAAGGAAGATTGGGATTTTTTTTCTTCCCCTCATAGAAAATGACTAGATAAAGGACATATATTGTATGCCTATATGGAATTATTGGACATATTTTTGTATAGTGTATATGCGCCATTCTACATCCATTTGGATTTCAATGAGCCTATTTACGTAATTGGATATATTTCATGTATGACATTATTGGATATATATATATATATATATATATATATTAAGGCTACATGCCCTACGAGTATTCATAGTTCATGTTTTAAGTATGCAGTTCATGTCTCTTGTGAATTGATGTATACTACTTCATGTTTATGTGGATGTCATATGTTATGTAGATTTCTCATGCCTTATATTTATGCTTTCATGTATCTATATATATTATTATTGTATGATTCATGATTTATGACAATATGTATGTTTCATTCCATACAACTTTAGTCCCACTACTTTCAACTCAAACGATTTATATAGAAAGTGATGATGTACATCAATATATGAGCATCTAACATAATATACCATTCTTTGTTGGCTTTGTAGTTCATTATTTGTTAAAAAATGGTTGGAAAATATTGTGGTTGATCTATTTTTGTAGTAGTCATTGAAGACTCAATTATTTTTAACACACCTTTGATGAATCAAGGTGGTGTAGTGGCGCCATGTTAGTCCATGTTGGTCCATGATTGAAAATAAGAGTCCAATGTTGCATTTAGTGTGTTTTAGTCTTATTTTCTCCAATAAGGTCATAATAGACCATTTATAATTTAATAAAAGTCATTTGGATTCAAAATTACAAAAGTTGCAAATCTTGTAAAAGTTGTCAAATTTTGTCAAATGTTAGCCCCTACAAGGAAGATTGAAGGTCGGTGAATAGTTTTGTTAGGAGTTACTTATCGAAAAGGCCCCCCTTCAACATTTAAACTACTAAAGAGAACCCCCCTTTTGAAGAATAAATTTATGAACTTTTGAATCATCAAGGGCATGAAATTAACCTTTAAAACACAAGACTTTAGACCAAATAGGACCTAGCTGGATTATTTTGACCGAGAGGGGAAAAATATGTAACATGCACCTTAAGGATGGACCGGTATGGTGTGGTCTATAACATTCAAGTGAGTTAAAAATCTCAATGAGGTTGTTCCTAATGTTTACTCACCCAACAATAGGCTTTGGCACAAACGGTTCGAGGCCACGATGAGCTATTCAAAAGATATGCAATGTTGCAACTTTCAACTGAGTGACATTGCAAGATTTGGCAAGAAATGAGATGTGATTGCCACTTTTGAATGAGTTCAAATATCATGAAAGTGAGAGAGGATTTTGTAGATGTTAGTAACACAATGCTATAGCATTAGACAACTTGTTGATATGTTGCATGAGCTCCAAGAAATGCTCCATCAAGTTTGACAATTTTTGCACTCTATGCACCTTAAGGGCCACATTAGTTTGTATAGAATGTTCAAGCGAGTTTCAAATTACAAGGAGGTTTTTCTTGAAATTTACTCACTCAACTAGAGGTGTTGGCATAGACAGTTTGAGACCATGATGAGTCATTTGAAAGATACACAATGTTGCAACTTTCAACTGAGCGACAATGTAAGATTTGGCAAGAAACAAGATGTGGTCGCTACTTTTGAATGGGGTCAAATATTGTGAAAGTGAGGATTTTATGGGCATTGGTAACATGATCCCGTAGCATCAAACATATCATTTATACATTGCATGAGTTCTGATAGATATTCTATGAAAGTTTGAATTTTTTTGTACTTTATTCACCTTAAGAGATGCATCAGTACAGTGTGGTCCAGTATGTTCGAGCGAGTTGCAAATTTGAATGAGGTTGTTCCTAGAATTTACTCACATAACCAAAGGTGTTGGTATAGATGGTTTGAGATCCATGATGATTCATTTCAAAGATACACAATGTTTCAACTTTCAACTGAGCAAGATAGCAAGATTTGAAAAGAACCAAGATGCAATCGCCACTTTTGAATGGTGTTGAATCTAATGAAATTGAGAGAGGCTTTTGTGCACATTGGTAATATGATCCCGTAGCATCAAAAAAATTGTTGATACATTGCATGGTCCATGAGAAATGCTCCACTAAATTTTAATAGTTTTTGCACTGTATGCACCTTAAGGGATGTGCCGGTATGGTGTGGTATAGAATGTTCGAGAAAATTACAAAGCCAAAAAATATAGTTCCCAGTGTTTACACACCCAACCAAAGGTGTTGGTGCAAACAGTTTGAGGCCACGGTGATTCGTTTCAAAGAGACTGAATGTTGCAACTTTCAAATAAAGCACATTGCAAGATTTGGCAATGACCAAGATTGGGTCACCAATTTCGAACATAATTGAATATCCAGAAAGTGAGAGGAATTTTTGCGAAGCAGAAACACAATCCTGTAGCACTTGATAGATCATTTATATGTCTCTTGAGCTCTGAGAAATAACATGGAAAAAATTGACAATTTTTGCAATTTGTGCACATTAAGGGTTGCACCAGTCCGTAGTGGTCTAGAAAATTCAAGAAAGTTGGGGAGATAAATGAGTTTTTTCTTGGAGTTTAGCCACCCAAATAGAGCTATTGGTGTAGATAGTCCATGGCCACAATGAGTTGTTTCAAAGATATTCACAATTGTAACTTTCAACTGAGGCACATTGCAAGATTTGGCAACGACCGAGATTGGGTTGCCAATTTTGAACGAGGTGAAATCTCTAGAAAGTGAGAGAGGATTTTGTGGTCATCAGAAACATGATCATATATCATTTTATATAATATTGATATGTCACACAAGCTTTGAGAAATTACCCAACAAAGATTGATATTTTTTCACTTTATGCACCTTAAGGGTCCCACTGGTCCAAAACGTTCAAGCGAGTTGGGGAGTCGAATGATATTCTTCTTGGGGTTTAACCACCCAAATAGAGTTGTTGGTGTAGACTTATTCAAGCCATGATGATCCATTTCAAAGATACATAATGTTACAACTTTCAACTGAGGCACATTGTAAGATTTGGCAATGGAGATTGGGTCGCCAATTTTGAACATGGTCAAATCTCTAGAGAGTGAGAGAAGATTTTGTGGGAAGTGTCAACATGATCCTGTAGCACCTAACAAATCTTTGATACATTGTACAAGATTCAAGAAATAAACTAAAAATGATTGACAAAATTTTCACTCTGTGCATCTTAAGGGTCACACTGGTCCAAAGTGGTCTGGAACATCTAAGAAAGTTGGGGATCCAAATGGGGTTGATCTTGGGGTTTACCCAACCAAATGGAGTGGTTGGTGTAGATGGTTTTTTTCCACAATGATCTATTTAAAATATATGTATATTTGAAACTTTAAACTGAGGTAATGTTACTTTCTAACCATTGTATCGGTTGCAAAATCCTTTAATCAAGGTGACATTCTAATGGAATGATCTAAGTCCTTTAACAATTATCACTTTTAATAGGGTGATTAATGTTGGAAAGTTGACTCCTAGAGAGTATATGTCTTATTTTTTGTTTTCATTATGGCAACAAAGTCATATGATGTTTTGACAGTAAACTATGAAGTGAAAATTGACTAAGTGTAGAAGACAGAACAGAATAGTGACTTACAGTCGATCAGGGCATCAACGCATGTGCGTATGACCACATTAGGATATGTGCTTTACTACTTAAGCTATATGGTATGATAGTATGCTTACTCTATATACACATGGTATGTAATGGTAGTACGGACAAGTTAGAGGAAGAACAAGTACACTAGCAGTTCAGAATACAGAGCATGAAGTCGACTTCATGATTTTGGTTAAGCGTATAATATTTTGTTATGTAAATTCTAAGCAGCTGTTGTAGCAATTTTGTAATTGTGTATTAAAAATTTTTGTAAACACTCTTAAGCCAATTTGTTTGGAAGCGTTGTGTATTATGTTTTTGGGCCGACTATGGTCTTGTTTTGAGTCGTGTCTATTCAGGTGTAAAGATATATATATGTAATGTAAAGATACATTTGATGTGTTATCAAATAATTCAAAGAAGATGTATAGTAGAGTAGTATGAAGATATCAGTATGAGAAAGAGCCCTTAAAGAAGTTAAGAGCATAAGTGCATAACTGGAACTGATCAGCCATCTGTGTCACATACAACAGTTCATTTTTGGATATAGTGTATATCTATTCTCAAGAGGTTGTAGCCTTCTTTCTCTTTGAGTAGTGAGCTCTTGGATAGTGATTCCTCACCCTTAACAAGGTTAATTTTAAAAGACTCCTAATAGGGTCAGACCCTTAACCAGGTCATTGTACTCACATTGTAAAGACTGCTTCTAACAGGGCAAAGGAACTTTAACAGGTTCATTATACTAATACAATATTTGTGGGTACTAATTCCCACTGGGGTTTTCCTCTAATCAAGGTTTCCCCTTAGTCATATCAAGTGTTATGTGATCTTGTGTTATGCTTTATTGAATATATATTTGATTTATGTTTAAGTTGCTAAATTTGAATAATAAGCTAAACATTGATTCACCCCCCCCCTCTCAGTGTTTCCAACAATTGGTATGAGAGCTCTAGTCCTCAGAAAGAAAATTTTAACCACTTGAAAATATCATGGATTCAATAGAAGTCAAACACCTAAAAAATAATCTTGAAGCAGCCCTTGAAGATCTAGATAGATCTAAGAAAGAAAATGAAGAACTTAAACTAAAATTTGGTGACTCACAAATGCTTATTAAGAAATTAAAGAAAGAACTAAAAGATTTCTCCAACAATGATTTGAAACCGACTGAAGAGAACAAGTCTCTGAAAGATAAGATAGAAGAATTGAATGATCAATTAACTGATAACTTAATAGTCATTGAAGAGAAGAACAAAGAAAACAAACAATTGGATGAAGAACTCATGCAAGCAAATATGAAAATCTTGGAATTGGAAAACATCAAGAACAAAACTGAATCCGAATTATCAGGAGCAAAAGACAAGACTGAAAAATTACACACAAGCTCTGATCTGATCCAATCTTAGCTCTATGCATAAAAGATAAAAGGTGATACCACTGGTATGCGATACAACACAGCTCAAATTGAGGTCAATTCATCACAAGAAAGAAAGAAAGCTCAAACAGAATCTTTAGAAGAAAAGAAAATTGAAAATCATGAAGAGACTAAAGCAGAATCACCAAAGGACAAACACAAGGCAATCAACTATACTTTCTATGCCTATAACAAGCATGGACACATGGAAAGAGATTGTAAGAATGTAAGACCCTTCAATGGTTATTGCTACTCCTGTAATAAGTTTGGTCATATGGCTATTCATTGCAGAACTAATCAAAGAAATCAGCCACAAAGGAATCAAACTCAATTCAATCAGAGAAATCAACCTCAAAGAAACTTGTAGAACATTACATGCCAGATATGTAACTATAATGGACACACAACCAAACAATGAAGCATGATGAGAAACAACATCAGACCTCCTATCATTTGTCACTCATGTGGAAAAGCTGGACACATCTCAAGATTTTGCAGATCAAGAACAAAAGAACAAGAGAACCTTAAGAAGTCTTTGTTTGAACAATCAGGAGAAGTTAGATTTGTGGAAGCTAAATCCAACTCAGATAAAATATGGGTTGAAGTAAAGAAGGATAATGAATAGAGCAAGGTAGCAGATGCATCCTCAGTGGACGCACCTTCTACTTCTGGTTAGTTGATCCTCATGGTCTTAGGGGGAGCTATTCTAGCTCTAAACCCCTACGCGGCTGGTATACTCACCTCTGAGTATGCACCTATGTATTCATGGATGTGATCATAGATTAAGGTTGTATGCATTCACGCATTGCCCTTACTTCATTCAGAACAAAGTTTGAAAATCTCTCTGTAAACCGCTTTACAACAATGAGCATTAAATGCAATTAACCTTTATATAAATTTGGTAAGAGATCTTAAAACCTCACTTTACATTTGAGATAGAAGCATTCAAGGAGCAGACAAGTATTGAGCACCAAAGCACTTCATTTAAAGGATCAGTTGGTTTGTGAATGGATTATCAATTGCAATGAAACCCTAGTAGTCACGCCATTTCAGAATTGTCGTGAAACCTTATTTAACCTCATTACATGTAAGTATGGAAACCCCTATTATATTTTACATTGTTGAGAGGAAGAGATTTGTTTTTAAGAAGCATCCATTCAAGTCCATACTGAATGATGTTGAGGGAGCATTCTCGAGAACCCCGCTTGGATTTGTTCATGTGGAAGACATCCGCGCGTATGTTTATTGCAAAAAGGAAACTGTTGGAGACAATAGCATTGCATCCCTCATGGGTTCTATGATGAAATCAGATTATACATTCAACAATGAATACGTGCATCTCACTGATAACCCTATCTTTGAGTATTCCAATGTGCATGAGTTCTATGAGCCAGAATGGTTGAAGATATTATTGAGTAGGATACATGATGATCTATACTGGATAGGTGAGGTTCCTATCTGTATCACTACTGATCTAATTCATGAGATGACTAGACTACCTAAGAAAATAGTTGAGAAGTACAAAGACACCATATGCTTCATGGTGGAGACTGATTGTACTTTTATGGAGGCAGTTGAACCTAGGACAAAATGGATTCACCCTCTTGGTTATGAGGTCAAAGAACATGTTTTGGAAGGTTATGCACAAGTTCTTCTATCTGCGCCCAAAGATCCTAATGAACCCAGATGGGGCACCTATAGAGAAAAGACAAATCAAGATGATTCTATCTTATACAGTGCTGAGAACAAAAGGAAGGCATCTAGGATTACCTCAAATATCCTAAAAGTTCATGGTGTTACTCAAGAAGATATTGACAAAGCTAGAGAAGTTAAGATAGCCAAATAACTTGAGAAGACTCCTAAAGAAATGAAGATGGAGAAGACTGATGATATGCCTAACAAGAAGAAGAAATCAAATTAAGATACATCTGTGCCATCAACCACCATTGTCCTGGACACATCTCCACCATCAGTACCCAATAAGAAGTCTAGAGGAAGGAAGCAAGCGCCCACTAATCATCCATCCTCAAGAACTACAAGGAGAAAGGTAACGAACACATAAGCTCCTCCTGAGGTAGGTTTCAGACCTAGTCTTAATGTCTTAAGGAATAGAATTGTAAATGAGGGAAGACTAGAATCTCTTAAGAATGTATATGACAAATACCAAGAGATAGACAAATCAGAGATCCATTCTATGATCATCTCTCACATGATCAAGTTCAAAAGGACAGTGTTGGAACTCAAAATAGTCATACCAGACAAGATATGGGACATAATTGATATATTCAAAAGGTAGGCAATTGAAGAAGATATGAAGATAAGAGAAGAAACATTGGATAGTCTTCTCCCAGTGTGCTCGCATGATGAAAAAGTCATTTTGTTGGATTTAGTCAAGCCACACCTAAGAACCAAGACAAGAGTTCTCCATATCATGAATAAGGAATATGATCTGGTTAGTGAAGAGACTCAAAAAGAATATGAGTAGGTATTTCTGGATAGACATATGTATCCATCAATAGTGCCTACAAAGGTAACTCAAGTTCCACCAAAATAGGTTACAAAACCAGTTATTTAGAATGCACCTAAGACAGGTCCATAGGTTTCAGTGCCCTCAGTGT
Source organism: Thuja plicata (assembly GCA_018584345.1). NCBI lineage: Eukaryota > Viridiplantae > Streptophyta > Pinopsida > Cupressales > Cupressaceae > Thuja > Thuja plicata. The sequence goes on along the minus strand of MU228472.1, from coordinate 1,123,813 downwards.
CAATAGCCTCCGAGACAACAAAAGAATTAGGAGATACTATAGTAATTGATGATATCAAGATATCTATGACCACCTCTGATAATGACATGGATAAAGTTAGAAAAGCATTTGTGAACTCATAAGAGATAGAGAAAGCATGCACTGATGATACATCTTTGCAGCAAGATAAAGTTCCATCTACAAATTCATCAGATTTGAACTAAGAGGAAGATAATCAAACCAATGAGATACCAACTATGGAGATCCTAGTTAAAAGTGAATGCATGGAAAATATTCAGAATACCATATTCACACCATCCATTCAACCATCTACCTCATTGTTGTCAAGTTTAACTCCTAACTCAGCAAGTCTGGATGCTTGAGGAGAAGAAGACCTAATCAAGATCAGTGTCTTAGCCATGGAAAAGGCCAAAGAGAAATAGGTCATGAGGAATCCTCTATTCCTAGAATCAGCAAACATTTTGAATGATCTGGTGCCTACAGATAAGAAAGTAGCAAAAATTCAATCTGTGGATGATGTAGACAGCATACTAACAAGCTTCAAAGCACACTTTACAAGATTAGTAGACTCGGCTACTAGAATTGTAGAAGATGAGTATAAAAAGGAAAAGTTGAATGAACTAGTGAAGAATTTTTTCTTAGATCTGAAGTCTTTGAAGATTGGTCAGTCTATGTTGAAACAGTTGGCAGCCAAAGGCAGAAATATAATTGCAAACTGCATGGATAGGGTGAAATTCACATCTGAACATATCAAGAAGATAGAGGAGGCAGACATCTTGGTTGACAGTGTCAGGAAATTAGTTGAGACATCCACGCAAGACATGAACATCTGCAACAATATCTACCAAGGTCAACTGGACAAGATAGAAAAATCCAAAATGGAGATCAATAAGATAAGGACCCAACAGACTCAGTTGAGAAATGCACTTGTGCCCTGCTTAGCAGTTCTAGATGAGAACATCAAACAAATTGATTCCACAATTATCACTTATGATCAAGGCCCCTGCATGGACTTGATGAAAATGGAGAAGCTCACCTATGCTCTATGCACCCATCTCCAGACAGTTGATATAATGAAGGCATTCTGGTAGCAAGAGATAAAGAGTCTTCAAGTTGTATATCCAAATGTATATATGGAGTAAGTATCTAGAGACTTAAAGTTTTTTCACCTTTTTCATTAATGTCAAAGGGGGAGTAATGAGTGTGTGAGGAGAAGTGTATATGCAAAGAATATGTAGTATATATTATAAAGTATAATGATATACAATTTTTTGGGTGTTAGTCAATTTTGAGTAACTTGGCCACATTCCTTTGTTGCCATTAATGACAAAGGGGGAGATTGTTGGAAAGTTGACTCCTAGAGAGTATATGGCTTATTTTTTGTTGTCATTATGGCAACAAAGTCATATGATGTTTTGACAGTAAACTATGAAGTGAAAATTGACTAAGTGTAGAAGACAAAATAGAACAGTGACTTACAGTCAATCAAGGCATCAATGCACATGCGTACGACCACATTAGGATATGCGCATTCATACTTAAGCTCTATGGTATGATAGTATGCTTACTCTATACACACATGGTACAGAATGTAAGTATGGACAAGTTACATGAAGAACAAGTACACTAGCAGTTCAGAATATAGAGCATGAAGCTGACTTCATGATTTTGGTTAAGCGTATAATATTTTTTTATGTAAAGGCTAAGCACCTATTGTAGAAAGTTTTTAATTTTGTTTTAAATTTTTTTGTAAATATGCTTAAGCCAATTTGTTTGGAAGTGTTGTGTATTATGTTTTTGGGCCGACTATGGTCTTAATTCGAGTCGCGTCTATTCAGGCGTAAAGATATATATATGTAATGTAAAGATACATTTGAGGTGTTGTTGAATAAGTTAGAGAAGATGTATAGTAGAGAAGTATGAAGATATCAGTATGAGAAAGATCCCTTAAAGAAGTTAAGAGCATAAGTGCATAACTGGAACTGATCAAACATCTATGTCACATACAACAGTTCATTTTTGGATATAGTGCATATCTATTCTCAGGAGGTTGTAGCCTTGTTTCTCTTTGAGCAGTGAGCTCTTGGACAGTGAGTCCTCAACCTTAATAGGGTTAATTTTAAAAGACTCTTAATAGGGCCAGACCCTTAACCAGGTCATTGTATTCATATTGTAAAGATTGCTTCTAACAGGGCAAAGGAACTTTAACAGGTTCATTATACTAGTACAATATTTGTGGGTACTAATTCCCACCGAGGTTTTCCTCTAATCAAGGTTTCCCCGTAATCATATCAAGTGTTATGTGATATTGTGTTATGCTTCATTGAATATATATTTTATTTGTGTTTAAGTTGCTGAATTTGAATAATAAGCTAAACATTGATTCACCCCNCCCCCCCCCCCTCTCAGTGTTTCAAAAAATTAAATCCTTTAACAGGGTCACATTTAATAGTGTGTATTGTAACCTTTAACAAGGTTGTCTCTTCACAGAGGTCACTTCAGAAGAGTGAAAATTGGTAGCATGTTACTGGTGGTTTTTCCCATATTGGGTTTTCACGTTAAATCCTGGTGTCATACTTGTGTGAATGTTATTTGATGTGTTGTACTGTTAAGAGTTTTATATTCTTCAAGTTTATTACTTTAGGACAGTGAACTACATGTTTATGTTACTGGTTATATGTTATAGAGACCGAGTGGATTGTTGAGTAGATCTAAGTTGGTGAAAGTGTTTGAAATTTAAATTGGTACATCTAGACCTAAGGGTAACTGATTCACCCCCTCCCCCCTCTCAGTTATTCTAAATCATTCTAACATAGAGTATAGTCAATACATCATATCTTGGGACATTGACATGGGGAGAAATGAAAGGAGCTACTGCAGAAAAATATCAAGACATTAAGGAAGAACTTAAATAAAATATGGTTGAGGTAAAGAAGGAAGTTGAGACTGAGGATGAAGCTAAGAAAGAAACTAATGTATCCATTCTTGTTTCTTCAAATCTACTATTGGAAAGTGATAGAAAATCTATCAATACTAATGTTGATGGAATTGATGAGATTGAATTAATGAAGTTTTCATTCATAGCCTTTTCTAATGCTTATGAGAGATCAGAACAGAGGATGGAGATAAAGACAAAGGTATGGGATAGGGCAGTAGATAGAATCAACAACATTTTAGCCATACCTTTCACCTTTCAGGGAAATGATATAGTGGATAATTTGAACAAAGTCCTTGATGACTTTGATGTTCACTTAACTTCTTTGGAGAAGGTCGTCACTTTGAAAGTTGAGAGAGAATACATGGAGAAGAAGTTAGAGGAGATATGCTAGTTGTTAAAGTGGTATATCAGCATATTAGACACCACTATCTCTAGTATTAGGTGTTGCATCGAGCATGGAAAGAAGATATATAGCTATTGCATAAACCCTTCCAGGCATGTAATATAATGTGGTGGATATAATTCATAATGATGAGAAGACATTGGATGACTTGGTGAAGGATTTTGGGTCCTCCTCACAATATGTTACAGAGATGGATAAGGAAGTGTCCAGGTTAGTGGACAAAATTAGTGCGCTTGAAAATGAGAAGTCAAGAGTGTTGAGGAGATTTTCTATGTTGAGGAATATGCTTACTACTAAACTATCAATTCTAGAGAAATACCTTGAGGACATGGATATAGCAAAGAATTCCATTGATGAAGCTATACCTATGGTACTAAAGGATGTAGATATCTCATCCTTTACTTTGAATGGCCTTATTCATGTTGGTCAGACCTTGGAGAAGACATGGAAAGTGGATACAAAGATCTTGGAAACCTCTTTTCAAGATAATCTTCATATGGATCAGTTTTTAGTGAGAAGCTCTACAATTTTGATGTGCATATAGTTTAATTTTTAGTATACCTTTGTCATTGATGTAAAAGGGGGAGTAATAAGTGTAGCATGAAAAATGTAGAGTCAGTAGTTTGTCATTAGACA
>MU228472.1:1107375-1118891 GCA_018584345.1 Thuja plicata | reverse complement strand
AATACTGATTCACCCCCCTCTCAGTATTACTAATCCTAACACCTATGACGAATGTATGTTTGACTCACTTGAGGAGATTCTGGTGTTGATGGAAATATTTACATGATCTCTCACAATTTCCTTAGTTAACCCATTAGATGAGAATGTCAAAGTGGATCCATCCTTGGAATTAAGTGTTGGTGACATGCATGGCATTGTCATAGTATCCATTCCATTATAGTCTTGACCTCCCTTCCCATATGATGAAGAGTGGGAAGAAAATGACTTATTGGTGGATGATCTATGAGGAAATTTATGCTTATACATTTGTGTATTCGAGTGTGTCTATCTATCCTCCCCCATGATTTTTTTTAAATTGTGCCCCTTTGTAGGACCTAAGTTACTCCATTCGTACTTAGAGATAGAGTGTTGTGTGTTGTAAACTTCCTCTATTTTTATATTTATTTTCAAATTGTCATGTATTTTATTTAAACATTTGGGGATGATGCAAAATGTTGAAAGAATTTAGGCCTTCTTCCATGTTGACACAAATTTTTATTTTTCTTTTTTTTCATGTGCTCTTGTTTGGATAAAAACACCTAGGCATTAATTAAAAACCCATGTAGTTATATAATATTTTTTTAATATTATGGGTTTTGATGCCAAATAATCATACAACCCTATCTTTTATTTCTTTTCTTAATTTTTTTGATATCATGTGTCACCTATTGTGGGGTGACATTCTATGGAAACATCTCATTACATTGGCATACCACAATGTCTCTTTTTCTCCTCAAAAAGTATTGTTTTCACCTCTAAGCAACATGGTACATTCTAAGTGGGGCTATTATATCTTATTATCTCTATACCTAAAGTCTTTCTAAAATTATTATTATTTAAATCTATTGTTTTACTTCATGGGGGTCGATCCACCTATTATAACTATCACCCTATTGTACGACCATATAGATTTACTACATGTATTGGAATATTATTTCCCCTGTCATATGGCTATATAGATCTACTAATCGTATTGACGATGTCTGAATCTCTCACCCTATTGTACAACTATCTAGCCTTTTCTACTCGCATCAATGCATTTAATATTTTCCTATTATATGGTTGTATAACACAACAAAATTTTATACCCATAATGGCATACCATATTCGATGATCACTATCTTATTATTATCTTTCTGTTTTATCAATCATGCTTGTCTGTAACTTGCATATGACATTTCCCTAGGGGAAACCCCATATGGACAAAAGACCCTTAGGTTAGTTTTGTGTACTTTAGCTCGCATATTGAATTTTTATATTGTACCTAAAAATAATAGGGATTATGAATATGGTTACCTAAGGTGTATGCAAGATAATCTTCCATCTTTCAATGTATATTTGGAAGGAAGATGACTCAATAGGCTCAAGTAAGACTTAAGTGCTAAGTGAGTGTAATGATCATTCATTATATGATTAAGAATGAAATTCATTTGACAAATTAATTCGATGATGATAGATAAATGAATAAAGTTTGCTAAATTAGATAGTTCTGGGAAAATACAGGCTGACATAAATAGATAGAAACTTGTAATTACCAGATATAGAAAGCAAAAAATGTACCAACCTAATATCTAAATTTGAGGTTGTTCTAGGTGGAACACAATTCTTTGGGTGTTCTATTCCAAGGAATAAAAAACCTAAGATATTTTTTCCCTATGAATCTACCCAAAATTTTGATGAATAGTCACGCAGGTCCCAACCTTCCTAGATCTATTCTGATAGTTGTATTGCTTGTACCTACATAATGAAAAATAGAGAAAAGGTTGTGGAAATAAAGTTTCCTTGTTCAACCCCTTATTCAGAAATCAACCTTGAAAATAAAATAATATTTCATAAAGGAAAGTAAATTTGAAGGTAAATTCTAGATCTACATTTCCAACACCTTCATGAACATATATTGAGATTTCACATGTTCATGAAGATTCTTTAATGTCACTTGTATTGAAGTTGTTAACCTTATAATGTAGAATGGAATCAAGGATTCCTTAACAATTATATGGATCTATGAATGCCACTCCTAGATCTTAACTATTGTTATGCTTGATTGAACACTTTCTATAGAGGAAGAATGGATGAGAATGGATAAAGGATCTTCTTTATTTCTTGAGAAATATTCTACTTGGCTATCATGGGAGAGAAGTTTTCTTTAATAAAGAATATTTACTAATAATTTCCTTGGATTCTTGGAGAAAGACTAGATCTTGCATGCTTGCCCTCAAATATTGAATACACTTGATTTCTCGAAAGAAAAATTTTCACTATGATTACTTCAAAATAGTAATGGATGGAAAAACAAGGAGAGATAAGGTGTTTATATAGCTCATCTCACATTTCAAGATTCAAATTAAGTCATGCTAACTATGGGATCTAATTTCTCACAAAAACACCGCAACAAGGCTCCTGTTCAAAGCTTGGCCCATTCCTCAAGGATTGGGAATTTTGTTCCTAGGAAAAAGCACCAAAACTTAAATGGGAAGCTAGGAAGATAGGTAAGATACCATATTGGGAAGAAATAGGTAGTTAGATCAAGCATAAAATACATGAAACCTCGCACTCACCAAAATTGGGCCTAACTAAGAATTAAATTATGGGTTCTAAGTTGTTAGGACAGTACATTTATCCCCCACTTTAATGGGATTATGAGACAAAACTCATGCTTGTGGTAAAGTATATCAATGCATTTGAATTAAGGAGATGAGGAAACACCAAGCCCCTAAGTGACTTGGATCCTCATCAAATACAAAATCATGATGAAAAAGGAAACACGAGAGAGAGAGAGAGAGAGAGAGAGAGTCTCTAGTAACTTAATGCCTTACTTTGGATCATACGAAGGGAAAATGTTGCAAAAGATGGAATTGGTAGTCTAGTAAACTATGAGATACTAGTCAACTCATCAAAAGGGATCACTTCTTAAGGAAAGCATTCTCCATTTAGGGATCCAAAAAAGCAATCAATCAAAGGACCAAAAGAAAGTACCAGTCTTAGGATCCAATGAATAATGCATAAGGCATGATAATCTAAAGATGAACACAAGGAAATCATTGTCTCCTTAGCCATCGACATAAGAATATTGTATTGAATCATTGTGTGTATGTGCAAAATTTAAAACAAGGAGTGAAGTGTATGTCCCCATGTTAAAGCAATTACAAATTCCTTAATCAGAGAAATTTCTTTAATGAATCATACATGCACCCACAAGAAATGTTTCCACTATGATTTGCCCCTAAGCAAGGAAAAATAAAGGGAACTGAACACATGACAAAAAGAGCATGGAAGGGATCTACTAACTTTGGGGTCAGTATGATCATATGATAACTCATGTATATAATAATTATATCAAAATTAATTGTCATCATCCCCCAAAGGTAGAAGAACTACAAGAACAATGGAAGAAGGTAACATAAGAGGTATGAAGAAGAGTCTTTTTGGGCTAACATCACAGAGACCAAAAAAAATGGTAGCTATTATTTTTCATCATCCCAAATTAGACAACACAAAGTCACATTTATAAATAGTTTCACATGCACGACATAACACATATATAATAAAAATGATATAAATAGAGAAATGTCATGATAGTTCGATTCCTTTATCACCTTGCACCAACAGAGAAACAAGGGTCATCTAAATAAATCTAGACAAAACATAAAACAATAAGAACAACATGGGGGTATCACATTACAATAGGAAAACACAAATAATACATCATACATGAGGAGCTAATCAAGCAAATCACCTGCCCCCATATGGATCTGTATCATTTAGGGAAGGTGGGAAATATGCAAGAGGAGTATCATCAATCATGACAGATGAAACAATAGTTAGTTCCAAACAAGGACCATGCTCTAAGGATGAGTCACTTTATTTTTCAAAAGGATTAAGAGATAATTTTTTTACAAATCTAGCAGGTAAATCATGATTAAGATCAATAAGCTCGTACATATCATCAAAATCACAACCATGAACATCATTTACATTAGAAACATTGAAATCATCATCAAGAATAGCTTCTAGATATAAATTAATAAAAATGGGATCTATAATCCAAATAGAGTCATCATGTTTGTTTAGTTTCATATCATTTAGATTAACTTCCTCCCTTGAGTTAGGCATAAGTTGATCAAAGAGAATCAAAGCATAAGTATGTGTCTCAGGGGAGGAAATATTTTTGGAATCATGCACACAGGCTCTAGCGTGATGTTTATAGTAAAAATAATGAGTACAATAGTTACATTTATTTTTGTTTGAGATTTTGTTGGTTTAGGATAAATCAAAATTAGGCCCTTTTATTCTTTAGGAGAAATATTGGAAGGCACCACACTGGGGTGAGAGATAGAAACTATAGAGCGTTTATAGGATGTGGGAGGTGGAACTTGTAAGGAAACTTAGGTGCAGAAACAACTTCTTACACTAATCTCCAAAGGAAAGTATTGTGCAAATTCTTTTAAATCCTTACAATTTCAGATTCGTTAACTAATTTAAAAAAGATATTGCAGCCATATACCATGCATATAGAAATCAGAGAATGACACAATGATTTACCCTAGGGAAAACCTTTCGGTAAAAAACCCCAGCACTCTAAAACCTGCACAATGTATTATCTTCAACACAACGGTTAAAACATACTTGCAATGCAAGTTCTTTCAGGAGACAATCGACACTCAAAGACAAATCCAGTAGCACCCAATCATACCAACAATACACTCTTTTCCTATATCTATCTGTAACCCTAAAAAATTCTTACATCATGCACTTTCCTTTTTAGGGCAACTTCCAAAGATAGCCATATTAGGGTTTTACCATTCTCCGAGAAAATAGGAACCCTAAATTTTTTTCGGGGCAGTACTCAACCCCATGATTGTGGAAGAGTGTATAGTACTCAACTTTATCAGTTGCCACATGTCTTTGCATGTCTTCACCCGTCGTTGAATCTTCTAGAAATAGCTCTTACGTGTCATAGGAATCCGTCATAACCATTTCAGCCATGATCTCCTTACACACAATTAAAGATGCTGACACATCAAGTGGAGTGACACATCAACATGCCAACTAGACATGTACACTCACACTTAATTACATTATTTTCAAGAAATACATTTTACAAAACAAATAATAAGAATAGGAATTATCCAAGGTTGAGACACCTTATTCCTAACAGAACTGAATCATAAATAGGAGGTGTAGGAAGAAGTATAGGTATAAGACAATGATATGGAACTATAGGAAATGAATTTCTAAATTCACAAATCTTCTTAATCTTGAATTTTTTATAAGAGAAGATATGGTTATCTTTGGGAGGTTGTACTAGTTGAGGCATGGAAGGGAAAAACAAATTAAGGTCAAATTTCCCTCGAGTTGCTAAAGGAAAATAGATACTACGATTAATCAATAATTATTTATTCATCATGGGAAAATTTCAATCACTTATGGATAGGAGAGACTAAGCTTTCATGGAAGTGAGACAAGGAAGACCAAGTTGGACTTGAAACTAATTGAAAGTTGTCATGAAAACAAAAGTGAAATATAAGGTTTTCTTACCAACTTGTATGGGAAGAGTAATGGCACCATGGGTAGGATAAGTGAAAATATTGAATATTTTGATCATCACATCATATTCATCATATAAATATTTTTAGGCCCATCTACTGTAAATATGTCCTTTAGTTATAATATTCACCATACAAGTAGGATTTATAAGGACTCCACGAGAAGAAAGAACACTAATCTTTAAAAATATGTAAAGAGGACCATCAAGTTCCCTAAATAGTCTCTTGAGAATCAAAGGTAAAGAAAAGATTACGTTTGGGTTTGGGTTTAGGCTCAAATTGATCAATAAGGTTGAAAACATGGTTGGCTTGGGTACTCTCAATGTCATAGGTCACAGTGGTAGGAGACCAACATGGGTAGATGAAGAAGGAATGAAAGTGTATTGTCTTAAAATTTAGAAGCCATTAATTTAGAAGCTCAAAGACCTTTTTAGGCCCCATTTTAGCGATCTCCTAGAACATGGATGAATTTATGCTTGATTTGCCACTTTTTCCTCATTTTTTTTCTATTTCTACCCATTTATTTTGCACCCCTGAGATCCTGATTCTTTTTCCATGGATTGTGCCTCTGGGGTACAAGTCAAAGTCAACTTTTACCTAGGGTACAAGTAGAGGTCAACCTATACCCGAGGCATTGGTTTCAATGGAACTCAGACCCATTCTGGAGTTTTTCATATTTTCCCACCTGGTGCAGTTGACCCTTTTGTTTTGACACCCAAAATTAGTATAAAAGGGGGCCTACTCAATTCATTTTCACATCCACTAATTCAATAGGAAACCTAACTTTACATGATGAAGCCATAAATTGCAAGCTATCAATTTAAAGGTACATTCAAGGAGTTTAAGTAAAAAAAGGATTCATTGAAGGCATTCATTCCTTTAAATCAAACATGCATTTCCTTCCATCGATCTAGCTTCTTTCTTCATTAAAGATAGTGGAGTTGGCCATCAAGGGAGGAGATCTACATTCATTAATATTACACAAGCATTCAATCATTCAAGAATTCAAGTGTACTTACATCCATGATCTATGATTTGGCACTTATAGATCTATTTCATTTGTGAAGACATCCAACATTCTACATTCTACATGCAAGCATTTATACATCTTTATGGGTAGAATATTTGAATCCATCTATAAAGATTTGACAAGCGAGGTGAATATTTATATTTGTCTTTCTTTTACATGATTTTATTTCAATTTAAGGTTAATTCCTAAATGGGGGCTTGACTAAGTAAATATCCTCCCCCCCTAATAAATTCCATTTTTCTTGTGTGTAGGAGCAGATTTGTAGGTTTTAAAGTTTTCAAGATTGAATTTAGCTGATTTAGGGTTATAATTTCTGTTAGACATCCAGATATCAAATTTTCACAGTAAGCAGATTTCAGCTTGCAACTTCCAGATCTAGTGCAGTTTCAAATTCTATTGCAATCTTCTACTCTGTTTCTAGATCTGATCTTGTGACCTCTACTAGCCCTCAAGGTGATTCTAGTTTCCTCTTTTTCATTTGACAACACTTACTTTGAGATATCAGATTAGGTCATATTATGTTCTTGTACTTTACTTGCATTGCATTTAATCAATCAACTAGCCTTAGGTCATTTAATAAAACACACACAATCTTAATTGGCATTAATTAATATCAATAAAAAAGTAATAAAGGGAAAGTAAAAACACTAGAAACAGGGATCTTTTGGGATATTCACTCTTGAAAGGACTTGTATTTTTCATTAGTACCCCTTATATCCATTCGGGTTGTGCTAATCTAATTTAGTTTCTCTTGAAGGTTATATTTAGGGAACCCTCTTTCTCTTTCCCTAATGTACAAAAAAAAGAGACTAGGTGGTTTAAAATTAATACATATAAAACTCTCCACCTTCTTCCTTCCTCCTTTTTTATGTTACATTTTGGTGAACTTTACACTTTCATGCTTTATTCCTTTTGATTAGTTTGGTTAGATAATTTCTGTGTGATCTCCCTTTGCATCTTCATTGTTCTTCCATCTCTATAACTACTTTGTTATTTTTTATATTATATGCATTTAGATTGCATTATATTTTCTTTGCATCCCTCTGTGTATGAGATTTATCACCTTGAGTCCAAATTATAGTATTTTGGTTAGAAGAATTCATAGGCTCATTGGCTCTTATGATCCCAAACCCTCCTCATTTCCTAGGAATCTTGATGAGACCAAATTGCTCCCTCAAGATCCTAATCCTCTCACGGAGAAAAATTATTCTCATTCTTTCCATGATGAAAATGAATCCTTAAGAGTTCCTCCTGCTCAAATTGACAAAATCACCCAATAATTTGAAAAAATGGAACATTGGTTAGCTCAAGAGAATCATAGTACTGAGAGTGTTTCCACTTTAGAATCCTTAATGAATCTTTCTAATAATGATGAACATGGTCTTCACCTCTTGTGTGGCATTTCACATATTATATATTCTAATATCAAATCCATGTTTGAATATGCTCAAGACTTAGGTTATGTTCCACCCACTACACATGTTGAAACCTCTTTGTATATCTATACTTCCATTCCTAGCATCTCCACTTATGCTCTGCCACTTATCATAGCTTCAATTCAACCTTCTAATTCCATACATGTAAGTCTTCATAATCCTATTTTTCCATCACTTCCCACAAGTGTCGCATGTGTTTCATTTCCCACATTAGCACCTTCATATCATAATTCTCCCTTTTCATTTTTCAATATCCCTTCTACCAATTCTCCTAATGTGATTTATTCCTCTTCAAAAATTCCTTCCACTTCCAATAACAATATTCCAAATATTTCCAACATTTCTCCTCCTATCATTTCTTCTACTGATTTCACCATTAATAGCCTAGATCAAACTGTCTCTTCCTTTTAGAGAAAACTTGCTTCCTTGACTCAATCCAAATTCAATATTCCCACATGTGACATTTTAATCCTTTTTCCTTAAACATTATCTGAGTTTTTATCCATCAAATTTTTGAGATTCCTCGTCTTGAGACTTATAATGGTAAGGGTGATCCTATGAGTCATGCTAAAACTTTTCAAACCTTTTATAGTGATTTTTCTCATGAATATAGGTTCATGACAAATTTTTTTACTAGGGCCTTTCAAGACAAAGTCTTTCAATGCTGTTGTTCACTGCCTCCTATTCCATTGATTCCTTTGAAAAACTTGCTAATGATTTTATTCAACAATCTCAAAACAATATTGGTCCTCAAATATCTTTGACTAATTTAATGCGTTGTAAACAAGGTGTTAAAGAAAAATTTAGTGACTTTATGGTTAGATTTAAACATTTGCATTCTTGTATTTCCTATCTTGTTCCTGATGTTAAATATACAACACATATTTATTTCTAATTTACAAAAATCCATTAGAGATAAGATTCTCCTTACTGGTTTTCTTCTTTTTCACAATTATATGTAGTGCTTCATGATTATCAACTATAAGTGAGTCAGTTAGAGAGAAACACTCCAATGGATCCTATTACAGTTGATAAGAGTGGTTTTTCATCTCATCCTAACAATTTTTATAAGCCTAACAACTATATCAAGATCAAAAAATCATCCAAGATAGTAAATCAAGTGGCAGCAACATCCAAAGGTGTGGCTACTTTTTCCTCTATTTTTATACCTTCTTGAAATTTTACTCCTTTATCTGAATATTTCCATAATGTGATGATGAAGTTTCTAAATGATAATATTATTAAGCTTCCTCCTATCAAACCAATTTATCCAAGAAAACCTCTTCCTCAATCTTTTGATTCCAAATCCTTTTGTTAATACCATCGCCAAGTCGGTCATGATACTGAAAAGTTTTATTCTTTGAAGCATGATATCCAAGACCTTATTGACTCTAATTATATATTTGTTTATGCTGATATCAATTAGGGAAAAAAATTTGTTACACCTCCTAACCATAATTTTCAAATATACACAATCCTTTTCTATCTCATTCAACCAATGCTATTGTGTAACCTTCTTCTTTTGCTACTGACATTATTTATGATGATAAAGCTGAAGAAGCCAACCATGTTGAGCATATCCAACCTAAACCTTTACCTCAACCTTAACCTCAACCTTAACCTGACATTACCTTTGATCTTATTGAAATAATTAAAGTGTATGATTCTTTACATTACTGCTAGGGTTGTTGGTATTCCTTCTCATGGTGTTCTTTTTTATTCCACTTGCATGGTGAATGTTATAACTGAAGAGAATATTTTAGTAAACATTTTCAAAAGGATTCCTATGATAAATATGATGTATTAATTAAAACTTGCAATGGTTTCCTTTACCCTCCTCATGGTTCTATATATTTTCATGTGGACCTTTTGGTAAGATTGTGGATACCACCTTCATTGTTATTCCTACCTCTGATCAGTTTCAAGTCAAGCTTGGTCTTCCTTGGATGTCCTACATGCAATCTATTTCTTCTCCTATTAAAAAATGTCTTAAATTCCCTCATGATGGTGAGATCAAGACCATTAACCATATTTGTTATCATGCTTCTAGGCCTTACGACTATGTTGACCTTGATTTCTTCTGTCCTTCTATACCTCAGTCACCTCCAACTTGTCCTAATTATCTTTTCTGATCGTACCTAGACTTCAAATCCAAGAAGATTGCTTAACTTAGTAAATCCAAATTTGATCTTAGTCATGGACTTATTCCTATACCACCAATTCCTCCTTTATCATCTTCTCCACCTACTATCTTCCCACCTAAGTAAGAAAAGTGACATATTATGATTGATCCCACTCCACCTCAAATATATAGCAAGACCAAACATAACCCACATGTTCATGCTCATCATCAGAAACATGAAGCTAGAGCCCATGCACACATCTCTAAGAAACCTTCTTCACCTCATACACCTCCTGCTTCACTTTCCTTTGATCAACCCATGCTTGAACCTACGGGGGAAGTGAATAATAAAAAAATTTAAATGAATAAACATGTTGATTCTACTTGTATCTTAGATTCTACCAAAACTAATCTTGATGAAGAATATACTCTTGATGATGATTATATGCATGTTAGTGATTCTGATGACTATGAGACTATTGATATTTATAATGATTTTCCAAATTTTATTTTAAGAAAATTATATATTTCTACCTACCCTGAACATAGTGGCTTTTCTTCACAGCAGGGTCCTTGTTTGGCTATTGTTCCCTCTGTTGTGATTGATGTTTCTCCTCTTGTGTGTTTCCCTCCTTCCATAAGCACTATGGACCAAGATGAGGAGGAAGGCGATATGCTTGACTATATCCTCTTGTATAGTGGATCCTTTCTTTTCTTTTTATTGTTTTCTTGTTTTTTGTATGTGCTTCCCCCGTGATGTGCTGATTGTTATATGTTTTGTTTAGATTTCTTTAAATGATCCTCATTTCTATGTTGGTAAAACATGATAAAGGAATAAAAAATTTCATCCTCATTCTTCTATTTGTACTTGATTTCTTCTATATGTTGTTACATTTTATGTTGTACATGTGTTATTGTTCGTAAATGTGTCTTTGTGTTTTCCTCTTGGGATGATGCAAAATGATAGTACCGAATCTTTTTGTTCCGCATGATGTCAGCCCAAAAAGACACTTCTTTGTAACTCTTATGTGTCTTTCTTCCATTATTTCATATCTATACTTCCTTTGGGGAATGATGATATTTCATTTAGACATAATATTTCATATATTATCATATGATCATACTAACCCTTGAGTTGGTAGATCCCTTTTGTGTTCTCTTTAGAAATAGGATTATATGAATAAATACTCATAAAATATGGATCACTGACTACATTGTTAAATTCTGATATAAAAATATTAATTTTAATACATAGTAGAAATTACCTCATACTTGTCTAAGGTTGATATCAACTAAATTCAAACACTAAGAATTGCATCTTTTGAATACTGAGATGTTTTGCA
>MU228472.1:1067499-1081021 GCA_018584345.1 Thuja plicata | reverse complement strand
CTCCAAATTCGCCACTTCCCAAAATGGTGACTTTAGGGGAGTCATAAATGAGTTTCAAGACTCTTAATGGGCTGAAAATGACCCCTAACCCCTAAGGTACCAAGTGGGGTAGTTAGTTTTGACCCTAATTACTCTCCGGGACTCCAAATGACCCTTCTAAACTCCACCCAAGGTTAACTCTCGAAAATCCAACCCTTAAGGCTCAATCTAATCTCCCTTGACTCAATCTAATCTTCCTAACCCTTAGGGTAAGCATAGGGGCTATACTAGGTAACTCTTGGGTAAGGTTAAGCCTATGCTAGTCACATTCACTAGCCATGCCAACACATAGAGTGCACATGTGTCAAGTGACACAACAAATTTTACATGAGCATGACTTATTACACATTTACTTAATTAAATAAATTATAATCATACACCATACTTTTACGAATAAAATGACAATAAAATGAGGTCCATGTCTCTTTATATAGACAGGGCTTTAGCATCACGGTTTTCACATAGGTCCATTCCTGAATCCCCGATTAGTACCATGGTTAACTTTCCTGCACACTCATTGCACACATCAGTAGGTCCAATAAATCAACATAGCAATAATAAAATACATAATGTAAGTTGAACACACATTCAATCACACTTGCATCAAAGATTCATTTAACAATATCTACATCTATTCCACATGTATAAACATAACCCTTAATAAATCTGCATCACTCACACAAAGTATCTAATAGATTCCCTGATAACATAATCAGGTTTGTTTATAAGCAAATGTTTCAACCAATTCATAAAGTAATACATGTATCCCAAAAGTCTGACTATAGAAAAATTAGTATTGACTGGAGAACATATAAATGAGAAATAGTGTTAATATTATGTCAGGCTTGGGTAGGCCTCACAATAAAGAACATAAAAATGCAATAGAATGCCCTGAATGCCATATGAGCAAATATCAAGATGATCAAATGACAAAAAAAAGGTGCCTCGCAAGGTTTAGGCTAGTTAAGACTGTTCTCATTTTTAGTAGTGGGCATGACTAGAATCAAATCACTTGAAAGACACCAATATTTAGACATGCACAAATTAGTGACATGATTAAGCAAATTACCTTTCTTTATCATTTTTTGGGATATTTTTGTATATCAATCCATTTAATCTAAATACTATCTTATGAGATTTGCTTCTGATAATTTTTTGTTTCCTTGCACATCAATGATGTAAAATCATAGGGGATTCTCTTTGTTCCCTGCAATGGAGTGAGCTAATTCTGAAAGTATAAATCGATAATTTTAACAATGTATAATGTCCTTCAAAAGATGTAATAAAAACAATGGAGTGAACTATGTTTGCCTGATTATATAACTATTATCTTTTGTCAGGTATCCCACACAGTCTCATGGATTGTTAGGTATAAGTCAATACACCCCATAGAGATTAATTAATGTCTTTTACTATTTGTAAAATATCTCTATCATTGCCACTTGTCTCTCTCAATTCATGAAGTGTAGGTACCAGCGAATAGGTATTTGTCAGATTTGTCTTCCTCGAGAGAGGAAACTATAGGAATGGAAGAAGAAAGTGAGACATTTAGTATGTCTGAATCAAGGAGATTGAATCGAGGCCAAAAGATCAGAAAGAAATTCAATAAACACATGGATTTTTTCCTTGCTCACGGGGGGTCATGTTCTTATGATGATGAGAGCAAAGGCGACTCTAAGGTGCCCTTTAGGTACAAACATATACAGAAACAATGGGTCCCCAATGTACTTCCTTTTATAAACACTAGTTTTTGTGTTAGAGAGAGGATATATCGCATAGCACCATCTTCATTACATGGTTTTGGCCTATTTTCCATGGAGGGAATAAAGGTCTCATACAACAAAGTTGTCAAATTGATGGAGTATGTCAAACCTTGTTATGATTACAGTGGTTGGATGCAGATTGTTAGATATAAAAAAAGTATGTGTAGGTATGGAATTGCGGCAAATTATATACAACAAAAAGTCAGTGAAAAAATTAAAACAGTAGCTATATACATTGACGGAAGGCCAAAAGCATCAGGGAATATTGTAGGTTTTGTAAATATTACACAACCTGAGTCAACTAGGAAGCAACCCAATTGCATATTTGAGGCGCGTGAGGGAAATCACGTATTTCTATGTGCATTCAAATAGATACATGGAGACGAAGAGTCGCTTGTCGATTACAATTTGAATCTTTGAAATATAGGGCTATAGTATGGATCAACAGTCACACGATACGCATGATGATGATGGTTCTCATGGGACTTCTTCTTCCCAACAGGTAAAACTCATTGTTGTTGTACAAATGCACATACAAGAAAAATGTTAATGCATATCTTTTGTTATGTTTTATTATTAACTACTATTTTGGATTGCTTTTAAATAAAGTTTCTAATAATATTGTTCTCACAAATGAGTGATGATCAGAAAAAGGGAAAGGAACAAGTAGTCCATGAGGAGCTGCAAGATGAGCAGGATCCATTCCTTGTTAATTTTTCATCATACATTCCTCCTATGGTTGCACTGCAAAACATCCTTTGTGCAATTTCAAGAGAGTTAACTCGATTGTTAGGTATTCAAACTCAGACTCCTGAAATGCTGATGAGAGTGGATGAGTTGGCTAAATGTGTTCAGACTTATAAAGTAAGTATCAATGTAGTTTTTAATTATAACAAAATTTCAATAATAGTTTTTATAGTATACTCTTTTATTTATGTCATTAAATAAAATACATATGTGTTATTTTTAGAGAGGATGCTACAAACATTCAAGGGTCGTGCCCTAGATGCAGATACTTCACTAGGCGGTTCAAGTAGATCGCATGTTCTATCCTCTACTTGTGTTTTTCTTGAATATTTTTTTTTTTAATAGCTCTAACAGTCTTATTTTTCAACACATACTATTTATCCTATGTTCACTACGCCGCCTACTACGAGGATCAGATTCATAGGGGTACCACTGGCTGCAATATCGGCAACACATAACGTGGCCACAGATGCAATGGAAATGCCTATTATTGGTAAGTAGATTCATATTTTTCTCTCTCATTTATCATGTAGTTATTTCACTTGAACTATTCTTTCTTAGGGGACATTTTGTAATATTGGATTCATTTTATGTAGGAGGCAATGACCAAATTCTTGGATGTACTCGTGTCGAATGTACGGGAACAATAAAGAACTGTGATCAATTGCTCGTGAACATTGAAGACGGACTTCCTGTGAGAGTAGCCCAGCTTCCAGGTACTTTAAAGATTGATCCTTTCTTTTACTATACAATCATACATTCACAATGTAATGCACTAAACCCCTGTGCAGTGCCTTGCAATAACTAATAATCTTGTTATTATTTTGCAGGGAATAATATATTTTATGAAAAACTTAATGATGAATATTTGCACATTTTCGGGTCGACCATATGCACATGGTATCAAATTTTGATTTCATTGCTAGATCAGATTATCTTTCAACCATTTATTCAAGTATATTAAAAGGTAGCTTCACTTCATTTATGAATCTAATAGTTTTTTTTCTTAAAAGGTAGCAATCACAAGATAAAGTGTTAAAGGATAAACTCATTGACTCTATGATAACACTTTTTGGACCCAACACCTTTCAAAGACTTAAGCACCTTGAGAAAGTGGGGAAAATTTTGAAATATATTAGGGAAAACTACAGGACCCAAATAGAATGCAACTGTTATTATGAGCGGCCCCCCTATGTTCCTATTAATGAGTGGGAGAATCTAAAAAAAGGATGCACTTGAGAGATGCGCAAGACATTATGGACAAATATTATCACCCAAGGATATAAGTTATGTGATAATATTAATAATGAAATTATGTACTATTTACTCTTCGTACTTATGTGATCTAACATATTTCAAACATCACACAGGTTGCCTGACACATCAAAGGAAACAGAAGCAAGAAAACAAAAGCATGGGCAACACAAGCTCGACTCGGGTGGATATTCAAAACTTACTGCATGAATTATATGTAATAGTAAATGAAAAACTATATGCAAATATTTACAAATTGTAACCAATTTAGTTTTGATAAAATTGGCTACAAACAAGGCTATACAGTTGAATACTTTACCAATTACTGTATTGGATGTTAAGTTACAACATAAAGTGAATATATTTGTTTAAAAATTCAAAGTAATTATATTTATGTGTATTAAATTGAATGATTAACATTTATCAGTATTTCTCTTGTATTTATATATTTATATATTTATATATTGTCAATAAATGCACTAATTATTTACATTGGAATGCAGTTTACCGATCCTGAAACACCATCCAAGCATGACAGAGGCGTCGATTTAGATGTGCATTATAGTACTCAAGGTATACATTTTCTATTCGAATTTTGATTATTGATTTATTAATACCAGTGGTTAGTAAGGTGTTGAGAAATTTACTTCCTATCTATGCAATTAGAGTTTCAGCTATTCAAGAGATGAGGTGCAGTAATGATATAGCTCTAGATTCATTGGTTGGAAGGCTTACAACTTTTGAGTTGGACAATTTTGAAAATTATTCTCCTAATCCTAGCAATTTTGAGTTTGCATTCAAAGATAAGTTAAACCTTGGTAAGATGGATAGAAACTCAAAAGGAAAATAGATTGGAAGTGATAGTGATGATGATTCTGATGATGAATATCTGGAAATCATTGATGCATTACTTGCAAAGAGAGTTACAAAAGGAAAGTACAAAGGAAGAATGCCATTTATTTTATTTGCATGTGATAAGGTTGGTCACATTGTTGCTAATTTTCCAAACAAAGAAGACAAAGGTGAGAGAAAGTTCAACAAGAACAAAGGCAAGAAAGATTTCAAAATTTACAAACGCTACAAGGAAAAAGGTAAGAAATCTTGTTATATTGCAAAAGATTCTGATAGTGATGAGGATAAAGATGAAATGGTTTACATTGCTATTAAGGATGATTCAGACAATGAAGATAATGAAAAGAATGCTCTTTACTCTCGTATTAGCAAGAAGGACACTTGGATAATTGATAGTGGTTGTTCTCACCACATGACTAGTGATAAAAATAAATTTGAACATCTTGAGCACTATGATGGTGGGAGTGTCAATTTTGGGAATGATGACCCTTTCTATGTGAAAGGTAAAGGTTGTATTTCTCTAAATGAAGGAATCAAATGTGATAATGCTTATTGGGTTGAAGGACTAAGACGTAATCTAATAAGTGTGGCACAAATGAATAACATTGGTTTGAATGTAGAATTCATGAATGGTAAGGCCAAGCTCCTAGATGGTAAGGGAAACCTAATTGGAATTGATAGGCAAACAAAAGGTAATCTATTATATCTTGATCTCACTGAAAGTTCATATTTTATTGCACAAGTAGAAGAAATCTGGTTATGGCATAAAAGGTTGTGTCATGTGAATTTTGATAACCTTATCAACATAAGAAATAAAAAAAGAATAAGAGGTATTCCTATTTTGAAGAAACCTGAATTGGAAATACGCAAACAATGTCAAATTTGGAAGATGGGAAAAGCTAGTTTCAAGAGAAAGAATTATAGAAGAATTCTTAGAGTTAGTGCATACTGATCTGTGTGGACCAATTGAAACAACAAGTTACACAAGAGATAAATATTTCATTCTATTTGTTGATGACCATTCTAGAATGATGACTATTATGTTTCTTAAAGAAAAATCAGAAGTTTTTCAGAAGTTTAAGTGGTACCTTGCCAGAGTTGAGAAGGAAAGAGGAAAGAAACTTAAATGCCTAAGATCTGATAGAGGAGGTGAATTCATTTCTAATGAATTCAATGAATTTTAAAATGAAAGAGGAATCAAGAGACAAGTATCTACCCCAAGTAAACCACAGAAAAATGGGATAGCAGAAAGAAGAAACAGATCTAATATGGATTGTGCAAGAAACTTGATGATTGATGCAACCAAATACTGGAATGGAGCTATCAGCACTTCAATTCACACCTTGAATAGAGTTCAACTGAAGAAAGGTATTCATCAGACACCTTTTGAATTATGGTATGGCTATAAACCCAATCTTCGTTATTTCAAAGTATTTGGAAGTAAATGTTACATCTTGAAGGAAGCAAGAAATGGAGAATTTGATGTAAAAGGTGATGAAAGTATATTCCTAGGCTACTCCTACAAAATAAAAGCATATAAATGTTTGAATCTTTCTACTCGTTAATTGATAGAAAGTGTACATGTAAAGATTGATGATTTTGTAGAGAGAAGTAAAGAACATAGCAGTAAAGAGCTTGAGGACTGTAGAAACTTGTTGTATTATGAACCTGATACTGTACCTAAGACACAGGCAATGGTGATTGGACAACAACCATGTCAACCACTGAATTCATCACCACAAACCTTGTTGCAACCTGTGCAACCTAAGCTTCTAACTAAAGAAACTGAGTCTCAGACTGAAGAAACTGAGTCACAGACAGAGGGAACTAAGTCACAAATAGAGGTACTCAAGTCTCAGATAGAGGCACCCATCTCTCAGAAAGAGGCACCTGAGTCTCAGACAATGGAACCCAAGTATCAGTATGTTGTTGTTAGGTATGAAGGAACCCGAGGTCAAACAGTTGTTGTTAGGTATGAAGGAACCCGAGGTCAAACAGTTATTGTTAGGTATGAAGGAGGAAATTAAAGAACTAATTATTATCTACTGTGACAACACTAGTGCTATTAACATTTCAAAGAACCCTTTGATGGATACTAAGACTAAGCATATTGCAATAAAGTATCATTTCTTGAAGGAATTGGTTCAGGACAAGGAAGTAAGGTTGGAATATGTGAATACTAAAGAAAAATTTGCAGACATATTCACAAAACCTTTACCTAAGGATACATTCTTGTATCTTAGAGGAAATATAGGGGTGATTCCCCTATGTGAGGCTAACTAATGGACAAATTAGTGATGCATTAATCGAGCTATAGAACATATTTAACAAGTTGATGCAGATTGTCAGAGCTCATTACATATGAATCAGTACATCAAGTACACTACAATTTCATTGGACAGTGTCTTTGGCATTGGTTTTCAAAGATCGGGAGATTATTGATGTCATGCCAAAGAAATTATTAATGAAAATATTATTGATGAATGAGGGAGAAATTTTATTAGAAACAAAGATTAATGTAAGAGGGAGAAATCTATATTTTAGTGATTGCGAAGACAGAGGGAGTTTTCTGGATGAGAATAAGAATGAAGCTAAGGACATTAATAAAATTTTATCCTTATTATTGTTGCTCTATAATTATTTTTATTATGACATGTTGTGTTTCCATAAATACCAAAGAGGGAGATTGTTGATGACAATTATTCAATTGTGTATTGTCATTTATGTTTACACAAATGTAGTGATTTTACAAAAATGTCTATACCTAAACTGAGCATAGTCAGTGTATGCCAAGTTCTCTTGAGCATTAAAAAAGACCAAAATGATTTTTTAGTTCTAACTGAGTTCACTCGGGCATTACAGTAATGGTCAGGCATTGAAGGATTACAGTGTTAATCGAGTTATGTTTTTAGTGTCAGACGACTAACAACAATTTACACTTTATGTTTAATTGGTTATATGCAGCCGACATACTTAAGTTTTATTATTTATTTGGAAGGTTATTCAAGCCAACTTGACAAGGCTTATCATATTTATACAAGGTCAAGTTTGGATTGAAAGTGTGTAAGAAGAAGTAATAAGTAGAAATAAATGGTAGAGTTTTGATATGAGGAGTGAAGGCAAAATCAGATGGGATTTTGATTAAGGATAGAACACACAGAGCTGCAATAGAATATTTGATCAGTGAGGATCCAGTTTAAAGCTAGAGCAGAGATCTGAATCAGAAAAGGTAGTTGCTTCGTGAAATAGGTCAATCCATTGTTACTCTAGAAAAATTGTAGGAGTGATCCAAATCTATTTACAGAGTAGACTTAACAGTCTTTAATAAATGCTCTCACAAGGTGACATTTATATATTGAAGTGTTTGAAGACCTCTAACAAGGCCAATCCTTACAGGGTGATTAAATCCTCTAACAGGGTCACACCTAGCGATGCGTATTGTAACCTTTAACAGGGTTGGATCCTAACAAGGCTCACTTCAAAAGAGTGAAAAATAGTAACTAGTTGCAATTGGTGGTTTTCCCAAAATGGAATTCCACATTAAATCTTGGTGTGATCTGTGTATATGTTATTTACTTTGTGCTTTATGTTTCTACATTGAATCACTAAAAGATAATCATAGTTAAAATCTTAAGTTTGCTTAGTTAACCGACTAACAGTAGAATATATTTGTTGACTAAGTAATAGTGATAAGTTTGATTAAGACATCTAAGGGACTTGGATTTGTTTTTGTGGTAACTGATTCACCCCTCCCCTCTTAGTTACTCAACTCATTTCCAACAAGTCTTAGGTGCTCAAATCCATCAAAGGCTGGGTGAGGCCTCCAAAAACATGGAAATTAATTCAACATGAACAATATAAAATGTTCCGACCATTTATTCTATTTCCCACAAGCTTGGCGGTAGACTTGCTTCACAAACTCATCAAAATCCTTGTAGCCCTTTGTGCTCATTTTTTCTTCCTTTTTTCTATATTTATCCAAACAACTTAGAAAATAAATTAGATATCAAGATACCCTTTATTGAGCTCCTACCAAATCATCAAAGATAGATTTCAACATCAAATGTAAAGTATCTAAACTTGAAGGTAGACATGTTAGAGTGAATTCAAAATAACTAAGAGGGGGGGTGAATCAGTTATCCTTAGGTCTAGATGTGCCCATATAAAGCTTTATACCAACTTGAACAACTCAGATCTGCTCGGCAACAATAAACAACAAAAGTGTACAGTTTACTGTACTAGTGAAATAAGCTTGTAGAAACTTAATAGTAAAACACAACATAAACATTCATACATTTTGACACCATGATTTAATGTGGAAACCCAATATGGGATAAACCACCAGTAACATGCTACCAAAATTTCACTCTTCTGAAGTGAGATCTATTAGGAGCCAACCCTGTTAAAGGTTACAAAACACACTGTCAAATGTGACCTGGTTAAAGGATTTAATCACCCTGTCAGGAGTGGCCTTGTTAGAGGACTTAGAAAATTCCTAATCTGAATGTCACCTTGTTCAAAGGATTTATACAATGACTATTAGGTCAACCTGGTTAAAGGATTTTGAACTGATACAATGGTTAAAAAGTAATTAGCAGGTGTGATCTGATATATACAACTTACTTTCCAAATCCAAATCCAATTTCAGCTCGAATTGCTAATTCACTAAGTGGCCTCCATTTTCATCTCAGACATTAGATCTGCTTGGAAATCTGTCAAGTGATCTCTCTCTGCTTCTCTACCTTACCTTTGTCTTTGTAATCCTTGTACTTTCTATAGTCTTGGTCATCCTTTATGTCTTTGTACTTGCTATCTCTTCTTTCATCTTTCTCATTCTTATCTAGACATCTGGCAGCAATATGACCAACTTTGTTACAAGAAAACCAAATAATAGGAAGTTTACCTCTAAATTTTCCTTTTCCTCTAGCTAGTCTCCTTGCCATAAGTGCCTCAATCTCTTCTAGGTCATCATCTAAAGTGTCACTGTCATTGCTCACACATTTCTTTCTTTTCCTTGATTTGTTGAAGACCATCTATGACTTGAATGTAGATTCAACAGCTTGTGGAGTATAGTTATCAAAATTAGACATCTCAAATGCAGTAAGTTTGCATACCAAACTTTCTAGAGTCAAATTGTTGTTAGGAGTACATCTTAGTTCTTGAATTTTAGATACTCTAATAGCATAAATAGGAAGAAGTGTTCTCAGTACCTTTCTCATGATAGTGTCATTATCAATGGTTCCCTTAGCTCCTCTAATAGCATTTACAACTTCTTTTATCCTATCATAATATTGCACTATATTTTCTCCTTGCATTTTTAAATCATCAAACTTACCTCTCAACCTTTCAGATTTGGCTCTTAGTACATTTGTATCACCTCCATAAATGGTTTCAAGGGCATCCCACATCTTCTTTGTGCTTGTACAATTGTTGATGTCCTCAAATTCATGATAGTTCAGAGATGATGCAAGCTCCAACATTGCTTGATTATGTTCATGATTTTCTCTTAATTGTACAACATTCAGAACTCTAGTAGGGGCTACATATTCTTGTTCAACATGTCATTTAGTAGAATCACCAATACCAGCCAAGTGAAGTTTCATCAAACTTTTCCATGCAGGAATGTTATCCTTGTTAATCTTTGGTCCATCCCTTTTATACATCTTGATCTTTATCTCCAAGTACCTTCAAACTATTTCAAGAGAAAAAAGCTCTGATACCAATTTTTATAATGAATTTAGAATAACTAGGAGGGGGGTGAATCATTTATCCTCATTTCTATATGTGCCCATATAAAACTTTATACCAACTTGAACAACTCAGATCTGCTCGGCAATAATAATAAAAAAAAGTGTGAAAGTTTACTGTACTAGTGAAATAAGCTTACAAAAACTTAACAATAAAACACAACATAAACATTCATACATTTTGATACCATGATTTAACATGGAAACCCAATATGGGAAAAACCACCAGTAACATGCTACCAAAATTTCACTCTTTTGAAGTGAGCTCTATTAGGAGCCAACCCTGTTAAAGGTTACAAAACACACTGTCAAATGTGACCTGGTTAAAGGATTTAATCACCTTGTCAGGAGTGGCCTTGTTAGAGGACTTAGAACATTCCTAATTTGAATTTCACCTTGTTCAAAGGATTTATATAATGATTGTTAGGTCAACCTGGTTAAAGGATTAGGTCAATCTGCTCAGCCTTCTTTGCTAGGTCTTGTCAATCAGTCAATTAACCATGCAATACTCTTGCATACAACTTATCCTTCCTTGGATACCATGACAATAACCACTGTAGGTTATATTAAACCTCTTCATCTAGGTCAGATAAATCTTTTGCCGCTTAATCAAGATCGTAGATCTTAGGTTAGGTCAGATCCAACGGATCTTTCCATCATTACATTTTATTTACTTCTCCAATACAGTCATTAATTAAAAATTAAATCCATGTGCAAATAACAGTTTCCCATGCATTAAATGAGTGTGGACCAATCTTAATTAACAATACATATACCAATAAAATCAACTATGTCGGCGAGAGATCTCAAATCTCATCAATTACTAAAATACTGTTGATCAGCTTTCTCTGTCTCCCTTGGCATTTCACTGGTGCTCGACACCATATTTTCTTTTCTCGGCATCACCTTTCTCTTTGCTCAGCATCTATCTTCCAGTGAACTATCAGTGATAGATAAACAACATATCACTTTTCCAAAGTGCCAAATGATTAAGTACTCTGGTGTATACTCATAACTCAACCATTTCCTCGGTCTTCTTGCTATCCCATTCTTCAAATATTCATCAATCAATAGATATGGTACTCAAAAATACATCAATAGTCTCACTAGTTAAGGTTTGACATCAATGACAAAATAAAAATTGTCTACATTGTAGCAATCTTTCCAACAAGACAGTGTTCTACAAAGGGCTAATTTGACCCACTTAACAAAGGAACTACCTTTACCAGTGAGTTTTTCTTATATCCAACACTTCTGAGTGTTAAGAGATTCCTAAAACACCTAAATCCAAATCTATACCTTCTATCTCGATCCACAAAAAATTATGAACAAAAAGCATGCAAGTTCTAGGTGGCCACATGGAGATGTCAACCTAAGACATCACTTTTCTCTTAGCTTCCTACATGAACACCAAAAATGAAATAAAACTTAAAATTACATAAGAAAATCTTGAATTACACCAAGGTTTGATGAAAACCAATGGTTTAATTTCAAACTACAACCAAATCATCACAACTCTAGCTAAAACTACTCAAAACGACACAGTCGGTAATACAACTCAATTTTTTTCACAACTTATAACACTTAAGAGGCTCATAATGGATGGAAATGAAAAACAAAAAACTTTTTCTAACTTCCTATATGTATTTTACATCACATTCAATCCATATGTGCATGTAGTAATTCACTCTTGCTGGAAAATGCAGGAAAATTATACTATTGCAAAAATTGTCTTCTCCAAACATACATTGAAAACTTGTTCAACGACTTTCCTCAACTTTTTGTGTATATAAGCTCAAATTTTTGCATTTATGAAGATATGTGAGTATTGGATATTATTTCTTATATATTTTGTATATGATTGATCAATCTATGAGAAGTGATTTGAATATCAGATGAGTAGATTTATTTGGCACTTACATGGAACTTCACTCACATTGTTGATGTTATTTTTTAGTTCATTTTTTATTGGATGTTTATACATTGATTTTGTATGGAAATGAGCCTTTGAAGTTTTTTATATATGTTTTTTTTATTGAGCAATGAGATCTAGGATGTAAGCCTGAATGTATGTATATTCCCCTATTGTACTTACACCCCTAACATGGTAACTTATTTATGCAGAAGTAATACTTGTCGGTTCCATCCCCACTGTGTTTTTTTCCCTTAACTTGATTTCCATCAAAAAATCATGGTGTTATAATTTTTTGGATGTTTTTCTTATCTTTCAGTTGTTTATTCTATATTGATTTTATTTTATGGTTATGCAATCAAGTTGAAATTTTATTAAAAGATAGAACACTGATTCACCTTCACCCTCTTAGTGTTCCACAAACCTAACAATTGGTATAAAAAATTTGATCCTTGGGAGAAGTCTAACCACTTGGGAAAGGTCCTGATTGTAGATCTAATAGTTTCTAGTAGTGCTCAGAAGAATCTCTTGGTTGCACTTGATGATCTTGAAAAATCAAATGCTTATAACCTACAGTTGGAAAAGAAGCTTAAGGATGCTAAAATTTTCATTACAAATCTAAAGGATCAATCGAACAAATCCAAAGATAAGAGGAAACACCTTGTTGATCAGTTGTAGCATAAAGATGACTAAAATACCTTGAAAGATAAATTTGATGAATGTGAACAGATTGCAAGAGACAAAGATAATATGAAACATGAATTAGAAGCTATGGTAATGAACATGACTAAGGAGATTGAAGATAAGATAATATTGAGAAAACCTTGAAGGACAAGATAGATGAGTTTTATAAACTAAATGGTGAAGTTGGATATTTTTAGATTAATCTTGAGGAATTGAGACATAATGAGCAAGATCTTGAAAGATTCAATGAATTTATTAGAGTGAACTTGTAGCAGCCAATGAATTCAAAGAAAATTTCAAATCTAGTGAAGCGAAGATGGATGAAAATTTTGAAAGACAAAGAGATAAAGGAGAAACTCATGGACTTGGATTTGAGAAAGGAAAAAGTTATAAAAAAAGAAGATAAAATCAATCCATTAGAGAATCATATTGAAGAACCTAAGAAGACACATATGAGGCAACCTAATTTCAATGGAAGATGCTTTACATGTAGCAAATGTGGGCATAGAGTGAAGGAGTGTAGA
>MU228472.1:1008174-1019015 GCA_018584345.1 Thuja plicata | reverse complement strand
ATGCCACATTCACTAATAGCCCTAAACACCAAACCCTTGCTTTGGTCTCCCTAAGGTTAATTAAATGAGGGTTTTGTATAGAAACACTTCCCAGGCTTCTTTTCTTCTCTTCAACACTTCAAATCCACTAAACACATCTTACAAATCTCTCCACAACTTCACGTAGCATAGGTCTTTGCAGATCATACAATATCTATGACTGTCTCCTCATTTACAAACCCCAATCTTTGAAGAAACTCCACTAGGGCATCCAACCCAATCCCTCAATATGTCTGCCTCTGCTCATAAAAAATGCACAAGCAATCATTTTACACATTAATAGGCCCATTCCACTTAGTTACAGAAATTATAGTGGGTGGAATGGGCTTGAATCATTTTTTATTCTTAAAGCCCTCAAAACTGTTGTTACAGACCCGTGGACAGTAAAAAGATTGTAAAATATACAAAACTTAATAAAAATTTGTCAAATCAAATGCAATGGAAAGTGAACTCCCAGCCTCGTCAACTCAGGTTAGTTTCATGGCATCAAAATGTCATTCCAAGTCATACAAGTCTAAGAAAAGAGAGAAAAATAGTAAAAATCTATATATGCTCAATGCAAAAAACAATTTTTTTTTTTATTGTATTTCCTTCCTTACTAACTCTAACCTCTCCACCAAGGTTCTACAAAAATAAATAGACTCCAAAAACCTATTGCAACTTTCAAAACCAAATTTTAAATCCCTTATGACCGTTGGTCTATAATTTGACAACAACTTTCCTTTGACAACATTTATTGAGACACATTTTGCTCTTATAGGCTTATTAAACAACATGACCCTACATTTGAACTTAAAATCACACAAATGGTCCATAGGACCTTATTTGAGGACATCAACATGAAATAAAACTTAAAACTCAAGTTTTCCTTATGAAGGCATGATCTCCTTTAGGTGCTCTTGCACCATATCTTTATGATACAGTAATTAATGAAGAAGTGAGAATTGGACATTGAAAATTCAAAAGAATTGCAATATATTGAAGCAAACACACAATAAGTGCTACAGAAAAATCCCCAATGAAAAAAATTCAACAATTTTTTCAAGCTCACCAAACCATGACATACACTCAAAAATGTCTCCATTATTCTGAAACTTCAAAACTTTGTTCTTTGATGTACTCCCATTCCTCTACATTCTAAAGAGGAAAACTCAACACTAGATTGGATGTTCAAACAAATTTAACACGGTGAAACCCCAAATGACCAATCAAGAAAACAATCCAATTAACAAAACACATCTGAAACACATTTTGAGCTTTATGCAAAGACGAGGACTTGAAGTTCAACTATACATAATGATAGGCACACAATGTCCTAGATAAATGATGCACAAACTTGATGTGTTTTTTCTTTTCAGGGGAAGATCAACCATTCATCAAGCATACAATCTACCTTATCTAGAGTCAAGAATTATAAAAACGAAACCATGAAGAAAGCAATGTTGCAACCGATAAATATTTTGCACCAAGGATGACTATCAAGTGTAAAACTATAAGAGGTTTTGAAGACATGAAAATAGAATCAAAGGATCAAGAGGCCTTTGGATTCAAGGAAAGTAGAAAAGAGATAGTAGATGAGCAGCAAGTAGAACCAGGCAGGGTCCTGGTAGTGTTTGTAGGGCTCTGAATGCATAAACAATTTATGCATCTTGTCTATGAGCACAATCATATTTTTTAAATTTTGAATACGTTGTGATCTTCTCAATGGTATTTCTTTTTGTTTATTTTTATCTACAACCTACATTACACAAATACAAACTATTCTTAAGAAATGTCCCTTGAAGAAAATTATCTACAAAATGAAAATTGCAAGACTAGTAACAACAAAACAGAGTAGGAAGAATAAAGATCTTGGGTGATTAGAGATGAACTTTCATTATATTCTTCTCATTCTAAAAGGAAATGGAATTACCTTCTTTTCTATCGTTGTAATACTTCTGTAAGAAGAACTTTCCATATATGTTTCTTCAGTTATTATGCTTTCTTGGTTTGTCATAGAAGTTGCATCTCCCTTCCTAATTTTCAGGCTGGGAATGTAAAATGAGTTTCCTTGAATATTTGAATCATTCCACATGATGTCTTTCTTCTTCCTGGATGAGCTGACTACCTGTGCTAGAGAGTACTCATTTACAAGTTGCACACTAGGCACATATATTGTCCTTTTTTTGTACCAATTAAACACTAGTGCAAATGCACAAAAAAATACACCTATAACTCCACAAAGAAGGGGACTTCCTAGAGATTTAATTGAAGTGCTAGATAGCACTGCACCCATATCTTTGGAATCTTCTGCAATTGCACAAACATCCAGTACTCCAAAATTTTTATCCTCTACTAAAAAGTCATCCAATACTCAATCCTTGGTCTTTTTTAGCTCTGACGTGACAACTTCCATATGATTAAGGCTCTCTAATGCTAATCTTCCAGACATACTAGTTAAAATGGTATTATGGGCTACAAAATTGTATGTGCTCTCAGATTCCATTGTGTCGAGCTGCTTAAATACTACAAGACCATGGGCTTCATATCCATCAATGTTGAATTGTTCTATATTTTCTTTGATTTGAAGGTCATATTCCTTTGAATATTTGTTAATTGATAGGCCCAATTCATCTATAATTACACTGATTGGTAGTTGTGATTGCTCTAAATTTTCATTAATTGACAGGCCCAGTTTATCTGCAATTTCATTGATGGGCATGTCCAATTCTGCTGAATCTTGCAAATTAAAATAAGATTACAGTTTAGTGGAATGCCCTGCAGATATACAAATAGTTGACACAGAAAGCACCGCTAGTAATATGAGAATCATAATTTTGAAATAAGATGTTCTCCCACTTGGCTGCATTCTTTGATATTTCTCCTGGGAGTCTTCACCATCCTCCTTTCTGCTGGACCGGTAGCGCAAAAACTGAGGCCTAGCAGATGTATACGTTGATTTTACCCCTGGGTCATAAGGTGGGAGCTCTTTCTATCCTCCCAAACAGCATAAATTAGAAACATCTTTATTTCTGCTAGGTTTGTAGCGCAAGAATTTTGGCCTAGCAGATGTATAGGTAGATTTGACCAATGGGTCATATGGTGGGAGCTCCTGGTTTCTTGAATCAGAAACGTCTTTCTTATTGAACATCTTTATCAATTTCTCTAATCTCCTCCTCTACAACTGCTCATCATCCTTTGAAGTGGGTGTAGAGAAGCTTTTCTTTCCCATTCTTCCCATTGGACAACAATGCAAAGTTACAGATAGATCAAGAGCACAACAAACAAATCAAGAGCACAACAAACAGAGAAAGAAAGCAATCGCACAAGATTAACAATTCAAAAAAGAAAGAATGCAATTACAGAGGGTTAACCATCAAACAGATAAAAAGTGCACGGACAACAAAGAGAGAAACAATATAATAACTCAAATTGCAAGACAGGGTTTCCAATGTTTGTATTTTTAAATAATTTTTGTTTCTCACTAATTCCCACTTCCTGCCTTAGTCTATTCTTCTATTAGGTCATGTTTATTATGGTAATCTTGTTTCTTTAGTGTAGGCTAAACATTTATTATGAATATCAATGTAATTATTGAAGTGTAATGACGAAAACTATGATTATGATGGTGTTTGAAGAGGTTTGAGAATTTTGTCGAGTTGGTTATGAAAGGGAGGTAAAGAAGCATGTCTTTCTGTATATTTTAAATTCAAATATTCTAGATGTGAGCTATTATCTAAGAATTGTACAACAAAATAAAATGCTAATAAATTTAAACTGTTTCATTTTGGAACTTATCAAGAAAATTTGAGAATCATAAAATGAAAGACAACAATGTTTTTAACTGATAAGTAGTTTGTGACCAATAAAAGGGAATTCAATGGTTCTCCCCTTGGGTACTCATTCTTCCAAACTTTGGTGATTACTAGCAGCCTCAATTGCATAAATGTCTAGATCGAGGGAGACTCCGACAACATAATTAGATGTCTGAAGGGGGAAGATAGGGCTTTATGGACCATTGATAATATTATAAAGTCCTCGATTAGTATAATCCAAACCTTCAAAAAATGCCACATTGCTCATGCCTACAGGGAGACTTTTGGGGTGGTTGATTGCCTTGCTATCCCAGGGGTTAGGTCTAAGGCGATCAAAACTTTGTATGGGGGGGATGATTTAAAATTTGATGTTAAATACCTCATTTGTTTTGATCGTATTCATGGTAAACATGGAAAAATTTCATTTAATCATGAAGTGGACACATATTAAGTGTGGTTTTATTGGACATATATTTTTGGGTGGTTTTATGTTTATTTTATTTTGTAGGCCTTATATGTTGAGTTGTTGTCTTAATTATTTTGAAGTACCTTGTTATGTGATCAAGACTATTGAGACCTATTTTGTGTGTGCAAAAATGGGTGGTGAAAGATGGAGGATTGAGCCTATGAGCTATGATGTCTAGAAGAACAATGCCACTATATGGTACATTTTGAGGAAAGGAGGTGTCACTCCCTTCTTGGAGATACTTCATGGTTTTGACAAGAAGGTCACAAATTGTTTTGTGCAGAAGTGAGATAATGGAAAACTCAACCTTTTTGGCAAGCTTGTGGTCATTCATGAAGGCCTTATGGCTGAGATTACTAGTTTGTCACTAGAGGGAATAAAGTTTTATTGGGACATGAAATTCTCTGAGGAAGCCACCAAGAAATTCCTTGAATACAAGAAGGAAAAGAAGATTTTTGTGAGGAGAAATAATTCCTACTTTGCACCGGAGCAAGTTAAGGAGAAATGGAGTAAACTTCTGAAGCCTATCATGGAATATTTTACCCTGGATGGGAGGTTCAACAGAGTATGTGACTATCACATGGTAATGTTGAATCATTTCAGATATAACATCTGCATTTCCTTTCCATTCTACATGTTGTCTTCACTCAATGCTAGTGTCATTAATCATAAGAAAAACCCTAGCAAGCACACTGTCTTGCACCAAGGGCTTATTTTGCTCATTTTTTAGCATTTTAGGGATAGGGATTATGCTTCCCCTTCTAGGACTCCCTTTTTTCTATGGAGGAAGAGGATGATGAGAGTTCAGAGGGAGATGGTTGGGCTACTGAAGATGATGAAAATGAAAAGAATCTAAGACTGTTACTACTTCTACTATTAAGGAAAAGAGTCCCCCTCAAAGAGCTGACAAGTCTCTTGAGAAAGGTAAAGAAGAAGTTTCAGTTCTTGTCGACTATGACAGTTCCATGGGTCATGTCTCCCTTGTTATCTATGAGTAGCCTCTGCCTACTTAGGACAATGTGAATAATTCCCCTACTAGTATTGAGAAGCCCCTGCCCACTCAAGATAATGTGGAGACCTCATTTGCTGGCTTTGAGCAGCCCTACTTGTTCAGGATAATGTGGAGATTTCCCATTTGGCCTATGTGGAGTTAAGTTCCCAGGACTTTGAACTGAAGATGGAGGAGGTGTTTGGTGTTTTGGAAATGAATAAACGTAGCTATGTTTACCTCTTTAGAGTGATAAGATGGGCTTTCCATGAGATCACAAGCTTTCACCTTAATCATCATATCCTCTCTTCAAAGTTTGATGAGATGCAGTCCAAGGAGGGAAATGTCGCAAAAGTACAAAAAGTTACTATCGTTACCCCTTCTCATGGTGCCAAGAGGAATTTTTATGATAACTTTGTGCTCTCTGGACCGAAAATGAAAAGAATATGATGGATGACTGTCTCTCCAAGAATGTTGTGGCCATTGTTAAGGCCAAAGTGTTTTATGATAATAAAACCAAGGAGTTAAATCAGAGGTTCAACAAATGTGATTCTACCTTGAGAAAGATTATGGACCACAGTCACAAAATTATGAATCTTCGACTGAGAACATGAATGCTCTAGTCGCTAGACTAGAGAATATGCACCATGAGAGGGTCATTATGGATTTGGACCAGGAGAAGAAGGTTGGTACTGAGGAATTGTTTGGCCCAACCAGAAGGACGAGGGCCAGTACAAAGAAGAAGAATTTCAACCTACCTCAGGATATTGTGGAACTAAAGAATGGGGCTAAAAAAATGAACCTACTCAAAGAGGAGGCTATAGAGACTCTGAAGACTTTAGGTTCATCCTCAATCTGGTTCTATGTTTAATGTTCAGTGTTGCTAGTTTTGTGTTATGTGTTCGGTGTTGGGATTTTATTAGTTTTTTGTTGGGGTCAAGTTGGGTTTGTCTTGTCTTTTTTGTCTATTTGTCCTTTATTTTTGGATGCATTCTTGTATAATTGTCTTAATTAAATATCTTTTGTAAGTGCTTTGTAAAGGGTTTAAGGTCCCTTCAAAACTAATTTTTGTCTTAATAAAAATAAAAAGGAATTCAATTGTTATTGCAATATAATAAAGTGAAGATTTAATAACCACTCATTAGATCACTATCACCTTTGGAAAGTAGACTAATATAAGAGAATGCAACATCACTAAAAATACCTAAGAATATCTAAGAGAGAAAGAAGTAGTTGTGGTCATTCCAATTTAAATAAGAGGCATATACAAATATCATTATTATAACAGATGTGGTTATTTTTAGAGAGAGACACAAAATAAAAGGGTAAGTTTTAGTTGTGGTAGACGAGAGAACTTGAGATTTGATACATATATTTTTCTTATATGACAAAGAAGTCATAGGATGATTTTTTATTTCTTTATTTGGGATGCCTCCAATCATATGATAAGAAACAAGGACTTATTTATATAAAACTAATGAAACATGGAGAAGTCAAGTGAATATTGGGACGATAAGATAAAAAGGTATTTTATTGTACATATTCAACAAGGCAAGGTTAATTATTTTAAGATACTTTTGAGTTTTTCTCTTAAGAACAATCTTTGAAGTGTAGGCCAATTGGTTAAAAAAAATATAACTCTTAATGTTTGATAATAGTAATAATGTATGTGAACTAGTAGTAGAAATTTCTACGATAAAAAAATAAAATGTTTCTAATGAAGATGCGTCCAACAAGCTCAAATGGTTTTAAAGAAATAATAGAATATAATGATTGGTTGTGGCATAAGTGTTATGGTCATTTGAATTTTAAGAGGTTGAATATAATTCTCAAAAAAAAAATGATTCAAGGCTTGCTCAAGATCAATGAAAATGATGAAGTTTTATCTTGCTATGCACTTGGGAAACAACAAAGATAAATTTCCAATTGAAAAATCGCTCTTCGCAACCACTATAATTAGCTCATTCAAATATATGAGGTGAAACATAATCACCTATTATTGGTAAGTTCTTTTACTATTAACAATCACATACAGGTAAGTGCACAAAGATGAGGGATGAAAAAGATGCCACTCATCTTTTTGGTCCCCCAAAAAGTGTAAGGCGTTCACCATATAAGATGCATGCCATATGGCTTGGTATGCAAAACCTAAGGCTTGGAAATACCAAGCCTATATGGTGCATGCCATATATGGTGTGCGCCATTCTAATAAAAAAGATAAAAATGAAAAACAAACCCTTAATGCCCATTTTTCTTGCAGCTGCGACTTGGAGGTGAAGAGCATCATTTTGTAAAGGCGTATGCGGTTTGGAGAGCATTGTTATTTCTTCATGTATTTTATCATCTCAAAAATGTTGCCAAGACGTTGAGGAGGTCAAAGAGGTGAGTTATTTTACATTTTTAGGTTCTTTTTTGTTAAAAAAAATGTTAAATAAGGTTTGAAATTAAATTTTGTTTATATTTTCAGCAAATGAAAATCTACCTCAACACAATCCTAACCACCTCTTGAAGAAGTTCATGTTGAAGCTAATGAATGAAATCTACCTCAACCTCTTCCATCAATCGAAAAACATCCACCAAAAACATACCAAAATATTTTAAACCAAATAGAGAATAATAAAAATCAATTAGAATCTTTGATTGGCATGCTGAAATAATCTATTGAAACAATCCCTGAAGGATATCACTTGCCAATTCATTGGAATAAATTTTGACCCACGTAGGTGATGCTAGTGGGAAACTAAATATATGGTCAACTAAAAGAGATGAGAAAAAATAATACTATGCAAACAAATTATCATATGAGGAAGTAAAAGAGAAAAAAATAAACAAAGAGGACATTTGCAAGCTCTTTATAGATCCTAGAATAAATCAAACATTTGATCCTAGTTATAGGGGTGGCCTGATCCATTGGTACTATCAGGAAGGAATAAAAAATAACTTTTGGGATAGATGGTGGATGGTTTTTGACAGCCCTCTTTGTAATAATCACAAGTTTCCATTATATTTTTTGAGGAAACTCTATTGTGAGTTTGTCCTCAATGAGGTCCCAAATTATTTGGATTTTTTAGAATGTCAGGGTAGAAGTAGGGGGTCATCACATGATTGAATAGGGGCACAACATGACCCAAACATAGTTAGGAGACCCACTGCCAATCCACATGCCAAGCATGTTAGTATTCCTTGTGTTATGCAGGAGCATGTTGAGGTGGACACACTAGGAACAATTGGTGCACTCACTCAGACTCACATATAGTGTGTCATTCCTTTAGTCTAGAGTGAGTGGGGTGAGTCTTCGAAGGCCCTAAGCACATACAGTGGTGATGCTGGTAGACAAGCAACTAATGATGGATTGAAGACTGATGAATTTCTCAATGCGACATTTGGCATTGATACAAAGGTAAATATTTGTAAGTTTATTTAATTCATTTGATTATTTTTAATTTATAAATAAATAAATAAGTAAATTAGTATCTAATGATTATGATCAAAATTCAGGTTTAAAGTGTCTGTGGCAGTAGTAGTGTTCCCCCAACCCTCTTTTTCATGACATCATCGAGTCCCTAGCTATGTATCTAATAAAGTATTATAATTATTACATGTGAGTACTATTTTAATTATATGAATGGTTGTATTATAACTCACTATGCATGTGCATTAGTTTACTGTTGGACCCTCTATATTCACACCACACAATGAAGGACGTCGTGGCACTTTCATGGAGGTATCTTTATTTGCATGTTCATTTAATTTATTTGATTATATTTAATTAATAAATGAATGAATAAATAAATTAGTAGAATAATTATGATCAAAATTCAGAGTCAAAGTTATTGTATTTCCCACATTTCTGTTATTCGTTTAGTAGTTATTGTATACTTGATTTGCATTCACTTGTGAACCTTTGCTACTAACCCCTGCCCTTGGAAAGCTATGGGAAACCGGAGAGAGAGGCATACATTTTGGTGAACCCGACGTGAACAAACAGCCCAAATACATCTTGTAGACGAAGAAATGAATAGATCAACCATGGCCGTACGGTCGCAAATTTGAAAATCTCACTTTTCTTTGATATTTGTACTATTTTGTAGTTGCTAGAATTTTGCCGTAATCTCCCATACTGTGCCGTAATTGACTAGTTTAATACCACAATTGATTGCAGGCTTTCACATCCATTTTGGCCATTTTCTTGGCTCTGACTTCTGATATTTTACGGCAATCGTCCGATCCATGCCGCAATTGCAAGGATTTTACCACAATCGCAATAATTCTGTCGCAGTAATCCGATCCGTGCCACAATTGATAGCATTTTTCCGCAGTCGCAACTTAATTACCGCAATCGATAGCACTTTTCCACAGTTGAACGTTTATTACCGCAATCGACAGAAGTTTACAGCAGTTGCAGGAAGATTGCCGCAATCGCAACAAATATTGCAAATATCATATCCAAATCTCCTGCCCATCTGCTTTTTAATTGATATTTCTTGTGGTTTCTGTGTAGGATTGGATCAAAGTCATCAAGGACAGAGGAGGGTAAGTTTTGGTAAGCACCATTTCAATTTCTTCAAAGTTCTCAATTTTTTGCAAATAATCCCTTTTGGTACTAACTTGTTTTAAACAACACAAACTAAAAGGAATTCATTTGTCGATTTGGGTTTAAAAAGAACAGTGCTTGCAAAACATATCACACCTCATATTTTAAATTTGGGCTTAAAATTGACGTGAGGTTTTAAAATTGAACAAAGGCAAAAAATCTTTCAGTTTGGTGCTTTAAAATTGAACAAGCAATCAAAACCTACTTTTTGGGCTTAAAATTGGACATTCGTGCTTGTATGGTGGTGTAGCTTAGTTCACATTTCAAAATTGGAGCTTAATCGATCAACCTCGTGTCTTGAGTTTTGGGTGCACTTGCACAAACTGTTAGATTACAAACCTTTATTTTCTTAGAAAGGCCTATCCAAGGAAAGTGCTTCTTCCTTGGAGGACGACCTTAAACCGGTAAATCCTTCTGACCGGTATATAAACAAGGCACGAACCAAAGTTCTGTCTTATCTAGCCAAGCTCGGGTGAGGCGTGTTAATGATAGTCTGGATCGGGTGAATATCCCTAAGGAGCCAGCGTGATCAACTAGGCTCTTAAGTCAGTCACGCACATACAAACTGATTGGAGAGACACCATGGACCCTTACTACAACCTTGATTAATTAGAGGCCAATCCATTTTACCTCCGAGCATGTATTTTATTATAGTGCAAGGGGTTGTAGAATTTCCCCCTAAGATTCCCAACATATGTGTCCCACGGTATTTGTGTAGTGAAAGAGATCTTCACTCCACGGAAACAATACCTGGAAAAGGCAAAAATGCGGACACCTACGACGTGGACCTTCGTGTCCTAGTAGCGTGACAATTGTTGTGTGAGCTAACAGATATTCAAGCATTGGGCCTATAACATCATATTCTGAAGCCAATTTGACCTAGATTAATCTGATTGTTCATTGTTGAGACCTCGTGATAACATTGCAACTTGA
This sequence comes from Thuja plicata, assembly GCA_018584345.1. NCBI lineage: Eukaryota > Viridiplantae > Streptophyta > Pinopsida > Cupressales > Cupressaceae > Thuja > Thuja plicata. The sequence goes on along the minus strand of MU228472.1, from coordinate 1,008,201 downwards.
AAAAGTTGTAGAACATACACAATCTCA
>MU228472.1:965725-979385 GCA_018584345.1 Thuja plicata | reverse complement strand
ACATACATATTTACTAAACATTCTTTCAATTACTCAAAGTATTTTAGTTTGCAGTTTATGATATATTGCTTACAATTTGATTTATTCAAGCCTACTTGCCATCTTGAGAGATCGATTGAATTCTGTATACAAATTATCTGCTATAAAATGCCTTAAACTAGTAGATAGTGGTTAAGGTAAAGGTTCACCTGCCTTGGTCTTGCAGAGCTAGAAGTGCAGGGGAAGAGGATCATAATCGATCATTCCCATTAGTTGGCCAAAAAAAATTGGTTTTCCAAACATTGGATTGGTAAACTAAAATTTGATGGCTCACAAATGCTTATTAAGAAATTAAGGACAGAACTAAAAGATTGCTCCAGTAATGATTTGAAACTGATTGAAGAGAACAAGTCTCTGAAAGATAAGATAGAAGAATTGAATGATCAGTTAACTGATAGTAACATTCATTGAAGAGAAGAACAAAGAAAACAAACAATTGAATGAAGAACTCATGCAAGCAAATATGAAAATCTTGGAATTGGAAAACATCAAGAATAAAATTGAATTTGAATTATCAGGAGAAAAAGACAAGATTGACAAATTACACACAAGATCTGATCCGATCCAATCTCAGCTCTATGCACAAAAGCTAAAAGGTGATACCATTGGTATGGGATACATCACAGCTCAAATTGAGATCAATTCATCACAAGAAAGAAATAAATCTCAAACAGAATCTTCAAAAGAAAAGAAAATTGAAAATAATGAAGAGACTAAAGCAGAATCACCAAAGGACAAACATAAGGCAATCAACCATACTTGCTATGCCTGTAACAAGCATGGACACATGGAAAGAGATTGTAAGAATATAAGACCCTTCAATGGTTATTTCTACTCCTGTAATAAGTTTGGTCATAGGGCTATTCATTGCAGAACTAATCAAAGAAATCAGCCACAAAGGAATCAAACTCAATTCAATTAGATAAATCAACCTCCAAGAAACTTGCAGAACATTACATGCCAGATATGTAACTAAAATGGACACACAACCAAACAATGTAGGATGAGAAACAACATCAAACCTCCTATCATTTGTCACTCATGTGGAAAAGCTGGACACATCTCAAGATTTTGCAAATCAAGAACAAAAGAACAAGAGAACCTTAAAAAGTCTTTGTTTGAAGAATCATGAGAAGTTAAATTTGTGGAAGCTAAAGCCAACTCAGATAAAATATGGGTTGAAGTAAAGAAGGGTAATGAATAGAGCAAGGTAGCAGATGCATCCTTAGTGGACACACCTTCTACTTCTAGTTAGTTGATCCTCATGGTCTTAGGGGGAGCTATTCTAGCTCTGAACCCTTGCGTGGCTGGTATACTCACCTCTGAGTATGCGCCTATGTATTCATGGATGTGATCACAGATTAAGGTTGTATACATTCACGCATTGCCCTTACTTCATTCAGAACAAAGTTTGAAAATCTCTCTGTAAACTGCTTTACGGCAATGAGCATTAAATGCAATTAACCTTTATATAAATTTGGTAAGAGATCTTAAGACCTCACTTTGCATTCGAGATAGAAGAATTCAAGGAGAAGACAAGTATTGAGAACCAAAGCACTTTGTTTAAAGGATCAGCTGGTTTGTGAACAGATTTTCAATTGGAATGGAACCCTAGTAGTTGCATCATTTCAGAATCGTCATGAAACATTATTTAACCTCATTACAAGTAAGTATGGAAACCCTTATTATATTTGACATTGCTGAGAGGAAGAGATTTGTTTTTAAAAATCATCCATTCAAGTCCATACTGGATGATGTCGAGGGAGCATTCTTGAGAACCCCACTTAGAGTCGTTCATGTGGAAGATATCCGCGCATATGTTTATTGCAAAAAGGAAACTATTGGAGACAATAGCATTGCATCTCTCATGGGTTCTATGATGAAATCAGATTATACATTCAAGAATGAATACGTGCATCTCACTGATAACCCTATCTTTGAGTATTCCAATGTGCATGAGTTCTATGAGAAAGAATGGGTGAAGATATTACTAAGCGGGATACATGATGATCTATACTGGATAGGCGAGGTTCTTGTCCATATCACTACTAATCTAATTCATGAGATTACTGGACTACCTAATACTGGACTAGTTCTTCCAACTAGTAAAGATGTTAAGAAACAAGTTGATCAAGCATGCTTATCAAGGAGTGATAGGCATAGTATGATAGTTGATCCCATCAAGGAAGATGATATAAAGCTAGTCACAATGATACTAGGTTATAAATTTTAGCACACAAGAAGACTAAATAGTGTATCTGCAGCCACTGTCTTAGTAGCAATAAAAATGGTGAAAGACAATACTCAATACAACTTATGTGAGATATTGCGCGCTCAATTGATTGACAACATTCGAGCTATCAAGCATGACAAAAGCAAGATATTCAGGTTTGGTTCACTGATCATATATCTCTACTTCCACATAGTAGGAAAGGTTGCAAATCTCTATCTAGACAGAAGAAAACCCACTATGTCATATATTTCACTAAAAGCCACATCAGAGAGTAGTATGGACTCTATGGAAATAGACATCAAGACATTCAGAATCAAGATGCAGAAGAGGTTCAGGATACCTGAGAAAATAGTTGAGAAGTACAAAGACACCGTATGCTTCATGGTGGAGACTAATTGTACTTGTATAGAGGCAGTTGAACCTAGGCCAAAATGGATTCACCCTCTTGGTTATGAGGTCGAAGAACATGTTTTGGAAGGTTATGCACAAGTTCTTCTATCTGTGCCCAAAGATCCCAATGAACCAAGATGGGGCACCTACAGAGAAAAGACAAATCAAGTTGATTATGTCTTATACAGTGCTGAGAACAAAAGGAAGGCATCTAGGATTACCTCAAATATCCTTAAAGTTCATGGTGTTACTCAAGAAGATATTGACAAAGCTAGAGAAGTTAAGATAGCCAAATAACTTGAGAAGAATCTTAAAGAAATGAAGACGGAGAAGACTGATGATATGCCTAACAAGAAGAAGAAATCAAATGAAGATACATCTACGCCATCAACCACCATTGATCTGGATGCATCTTCACCATCAATACCCAGCAAGAAGTCTAGAGGAAGGAAGGAAGCACCCACTAATCATCCATCCTCAAGAACTACAAGGAGCAAGGTGAAGAACACATAAGCTCCTCCTAAGGTAGGTTTCAGACCTAGTCTTAATGTCTTAAGGAACAGAATTGTAAATGAGGGAAGACTAGAATCTCGTAAGAATGTATATGACAAATACCAAGAGATAGACAAATCAGAGATCCATTCTATGATCATCTCTCACATGATCAAGTTCAAAAGGATAGTGTTGGAAATCAAAATAGTCATACCAGACAAGATATGGAACATAATTGATATATTCAAAAGGTAGGAAATTGAAGAAGATATGAGGATAAGAGAAGAAACATTGGATAGTCTTCTCCTGGTGTGCTCGCATGATGAAAAAGTCATTTTGTTGGATTTAGTCAAGCCACACCTAAGAACCAAGACAAGAGTTCTCCATATCATGAATAAGGAATATGATCTGGTTAGTGAAGAGACTTAAAAATCATTTGAGCGGGTATTTCCGGATAGACATATGTATCCATCAACAACACCCACAAAGGTAACTCCAGTTCCACCAAAATAGGTTACAAAACCAGTTATTCAGAATGCACCTAAGACAGGTCCACAGGTTTTAGCGCCCTCAATGTCAATAGCCTCTGATACAAGAAAATACTCAGGAGATACTATAGTAATTGATGATATCAAGATATCTATGACTGCCTCTAATAATGACATGGATAAAGTTAGAAAAGCATTTGTGAACTTGGAAGAGACAGAGAAAGCATGCACTGATGATACATCTTTGCAGCAAGATAAATTTCCATCTATAGATTCAACAGATTTGAACAAAGAGGAAGATAATCAAACCAAAGAGATACCAACTATGGAGAGCCCAGTTAAAAATGAATGCATGGAAACTAGTTAGAATACCATATTCACACCATCCATTCAACCATCTACCTCATTGTTGTCAATTTTAACTCCTGACTCAGCAAGTCTGGATGCTTGGGGAGAAGAAGACCTGATCAAGATCAGTGTCTTATCCATGGAAAAGGCCAAAGAAAAATAGGTCATGAGGAATCCTCTATTCCTAGAATCAGTAAAAATTTTGAATGATCTAGTGCCTACAGATAAATTCAATCTATGGATGATGTAGACAGCATACTAACAAGCTTCAAAGCACACTTTACAAGCTTAGTAGACTCAGCTACTAAAATTGTAGAAGATGAGTACAAAAAGGAAAGGTTGAATGAACTAGTGAAGAATTTTTCCTTAGATCTGAAGTCTTTGAAGATTGGTCAGTCTATGTTGAAAGAGTTGGTATCCAAAGGCAGAAATGTAATTTCAAACTACATGGACAGTGTGAAATTCACTTCTGAACATATCGAGAAGATAGAGGAGGCAGACATCTTGGTTGACAGTGGCAGGAAATCAGTTGAGACATCCATACAAGACATGAAAATCTACAACAATATCTACCAAGGTCAACTGGACAAGATAGAAAAATCCAAAATGGAGATCAATAAGATAAGGACCCGACAGATTCAGTTGAGAAATGCACTTGCACCCTCCTTAGAAGTTCTGGGTGAGAACATCAAATAGATTGATGCCACCATTATGACTTATGATCAAGTTCCCTGCATGGACTTGATGAAAATGGAGAAGCTCACCTATGCTCTATGCGCGCATCTCCAGATAGTTGATACAATGAAGGCATTCTGGTAGCAAGAGATAAAGAGTCTTCAAGTTGTATATCCAGATGTATATATGGAGTAAGTATCTAGAGACTTACATTTTTGTCACCTTTGTCATTAATCTCAAAGGAGGAGTAATGAATGTGTGAGGAGAAGTGTATATGCAAATAATATGTGGTATATATTATAAAGTATAATGATATACAATTTTTTGGGTGTTAGTCAATTTTGAGTAACTTGGCCACATTCCTTTGTTGCCATTAATGACAAAGGGGGATATTGTTGGGAAGTTGACTCCTAGAGAGTATATGGCTTATTTTGTGTTTTCATTATGGAAAAAAAGTCATATGATGTTTTGAGAGTAAACTATAAAGTGAAAAGTGACTAAGTGTAGAAGACATAACAGAACAGTGACTTACAGTCGATTAGGGCATCAACACACTTGCGTATGACCACATTAGGATATGCGGGTTCTTACTTAAGCTCTATGGTATGATAGTATGCTTACTCTATACACGCATGGTACAGAATGAAAGTACGGACAAGTTATAGGAAGAACAAGTACACTAGCAGTTCAGAATATAGAGCATGAAGCCGACTTCATGATTTTGGTTAAGCGTATAATATTTTGTTATGTAAAGGCTAAGCGCCTATTGTAGCAAGTTTATAATTGTGTATTAAAAATTGTTGTAAACACGCTTAAGCCAATTTGTTTGGAAGCATTGTGTATTATATTTTTGGGTCGACTATGGTCTTGTTTTGAGTCGCGTCTATTCAGGCGTAAAGATATATATATGTAATGTAAAGATACATTTGAGGTGTTGTCGATTAAGTTAGAGAAGATGTATAGCAAAGCAATATGAAGATATCATTATGAGAAAGAGCCCTTAAAGAAGTTAAGAGCATAAGTGCATAACTAGAACTGATCAGACATCTATATCACATACATTAGTTCATTTTTGGATATAGTGCATATCTATTCTCAGGAGGTTGTAGCCTTCTTTCTCTTTAAGCAGTGAGCTCCTAGATAGTGAGTCGTCACCCTTAACAAGGTTAATTGTAAAATACTCCTAACAGGGTCACACCCTTAACCAGGTCATTGTACTCATATTGTAAAGACTGCTTCTAACAGCGCAAAGGAACTTTAACAGGTTCATTATACTAGTACAATATTTGTGGGTACTAATTCCCACCAAGGTTTTCCTCTAATCAAGGTTCCCCTATAATCATATCAAGTGTTATGTGATATTTTGTTATGCTTCATTGAATATATATTTGATTTATGTTTAAGTTGTTGAATTTGAATAATAAGCTAAACACTTATTCACCCCCCCCCCCTCTCAGTGTTTCCAATAATTAAATCCTTTAACTGGGTCACATTTAATAGTGTGTATTGTAACCTTTAACAATGTTGTCTCCTCATAGAGCTCACTTTAGAAGAGTGAAAATTGGTATCATGTTACTGGTGGTTTTTCCCATATTCGATTTTCACGTTAAATCCTGGTGTCATACTTGTGTGAATTTTATTTGATGTGTTGTACTGTTAAGAGTTTTATATTCTTCAAGTTTATTACTTTAGGACAGTGAACTACATGTTTATATTACTGATTATATGTTATAGAGACCAAGTGGATTGTTGAGTAGATCTAAGTTGGTGAAAGTGTTTGAAAGTTCAATTGGTACATCTAGACCTAAGGGCAACTGTTTCACCCCCTCCCTCCTGTCAATTATTCTAAATCATTCTAACACAGAGTATAGTCAATACATCATATCTTGGGACATTGACATGGGGAGAAATGAAAGGAGCTACCGTGGAAAAAGATCAAGACACTAAGGAAGAACTTAAAGAAAGTATGGTTGAGGTAAAGAAGGAAGTTGAGACTGAGGATGAATCTAAGAAAGAAACTAATGTATCCATTCTTGTTTCTTCAAATCTACTGTTGGAAAGTGATAGAAAATCTATCAATACTAATGTTGATGGAAATTATGAGGATGAATTAATGAATTTTTCATTCATAGCCTTTTCTAATGCTTATGAGAGATCAGAATAGAGGAAAGAGATAAAGACAAAGGTATGGGACGGGGCAGTAGATAGAATCAACAACATTCTAGCCATACCTTTCACCTTTCAGGGAAATGATACAGTGGATAATTTGAAAAAATTCCTTGATGACTTTGATGTTCACTTAACTTCTTTTGAGAAGGTCATCGCTATGAAAGTTGAGAGAGAATACATGGAGAAGAAGTTAGAGGAGATATTCCAGTCGTTAAAGTGGTATATCAGCATATTAGACACCTCTATATCTAGTATTAGGTCTTGCATTGAGCATGGAAAGAAGATATATAGTTATTGCATAAACCCTTCCAAGCATGTAACATAATGTGGTGGATATAATTCATAATGATGAGAAGACATTGGATGACTTGGAAAAGAATTTTGGGTCCTCCTCACAATCTGTTACAGAGATGGATAAGGAAGTGTCCAGGTTAGTGGACAAAATCAGTGTGCTTGAAAATGAGAAGTCAAGAGTGTGGAGGAGATTTTCTATGTTGAGGAATATTCTTACTACTAAACTACCAATTCTAGAGAAATACCTTGAGGACATGGATATACCAAAGAATTCCATTGATGAAGCTCTACCTATGGTACTAAAGGATGTAGATATCTCATCCTTTACTTTGAATGGCCTTATTCATGTTGGTCAAACCTTGGAGAAGACATGGAAAGAAGATACAAAGATCTTGGAAACCTCTTTTCAAGATAATCTTCATATGGTATCAATTTTTAGTGAGAAGCTCTACAATTTTGATGTGCATATAGTTTAATTTTTAGTATACCTTTGTCATTGATGTAAAACGGGGAGTAATAAGTGTAGCATGAAAAATGTAGAGTCAGTAGTTTGTCATTAGACACTTAGTCATTTTTCACTAAGTGGTTCCATCAATGCCAAAGGTGAATATTTTCAGTAAGTGGCCTGATGAGTATAGCATAGAGGTTGTCATTTATGGAAACACTACTCATTGGCATGGTCACTTAGAGTACAATCTAGTTTTGGATATTATGTTTGGAAAAATAACTAAGTCTAGGAAGCAATTGAAAGGGTACAGTTGTATAGTTTTTCTTGGAAAGCACAATATGTGACAACGTAAGTCTTTTGAGCTTAGAGTAATGTATTATGGGATGTAGCAGACCTTCAGTTAAGGTCGCTTGTATTTTGGAGTTGTCTAGAGAGAGTTACAACTTGATTACATTATGTGAAGATAGTGTAGCGATGTAACAGGGTAGATGAGTGGTCACAATGTTTAAGGAAGTAAAATGTGGATTCTAGAAGTGCTACTTTAGATTTAGTTTGGGTCCTACCAGGAGCTATCTTTTTTATATATGATCTTTGACTATGTATTTTCTATTTGATTATGTGTTGGACACGTTTTGTGATGTATTTGTGATCCGAGTGGAAAATTTATGAGATTGAGTATATATGTGAAGATGTTTTGATATATGAAGATATGTGTGGAATAGACAGGTGTATTGTGATGTCAAAATTAGATAGGGGATGTTGCAAGCTATAACTAGAAATAATTGAGCATAGAAGATGCTTGTACAATTCACTTGGTGATAAATATTTGTAAAGACAGTTTTGGATTTTAAGAGTAGTGAGCTCCTTGTATTACCCCTGACAAGGTTTTTGTCCTTTAACATGGATATGTACTAAATGTAATATTCAGCTCCTAACAGGGCTAGGTCTCCTAACAGGGAAATTATACTCTTCATGCATTATTTGTGGATATCATCCCCATCGAGGTTTTCCCTTGGCCATGGTTTCCTTGTTAACAAGTCATGGTGTTATGATTTGCTTACTTTATGTGTATGTTCTTATTTCAGTAATTTCATGGTTAAGCTTGAATTTGTTAAGTTAGAAATTAAAGTTTTGTAATACTGATTCACCCCCCTCTCAGTATTACTAATCCTAACACCTTTGACGAATGTATGTTTTACTCACTTGAGGAGATTCTGGTGTTGATGGAAATCTTTACATGATCTCTCACAATTTCCTTAGTTGACCCATTAGATGAGAATCTCAAAGTGGATCCATCCTTGGACTTAAGTGTTGGTGACATGCATGGGATTTTCATAGTATCCATTCCATTATAGTCTTGACCTCCCTTCCCATATGATCAAGATTGGGAAGAAAATGACTTATTGGTGAATGATCTATGAGGAAATTTATGCTTCTAAATTTGTGTATTCAAGTGTGTCTATCTATCCTCCCCCATGATTGTATTTAAATTGTGCCCCTTTGTAGGACCTAAGTTACTCCATTGGTACTTAGAGATAGAGTGTTGTGTGTTGTAAACTTCCTCTATTTTTATATTTATTTTCAAATTGTCATGTATTTTATTTAAACATTTGGGGATGATGCAAAATGTTGAAAGCATTTAGGCCTTCTTCCATGTTGACCCAAATTTTTATTTTTATTTTTTTTCATGTGCTCTTGTTTGGATAAAAACACCTAGGCATTGATTAAATACCCATATGTAGTTATATAATATTTTTTTTACTATTATGGGTTTTGATGCCAAATAATCATACAACCCTATCTTTTATTTCTTTTCTTAATTTTTTTGATATCATGTGTCACCTATTGTGGGGTGACATTCTATGGAAACATCTCATTACATTGGCATGCCACAATATCTCTTTTTCTCCTCAAAAAGTATTGTTTTCACCTCTAAGCAACATGGTACATTCTAAGTGGGGCTATTATATCTTATTATCTCTATACCTAAAGTCTTTCTAAAATTATTATTATTTAAATCTATTGTGTTACTTCATGGGGGTCGATCCACCTATTAGAACTATCACCCTATTGTACGACCATATAGATTTACTACATGTATTAGAATATTATTTCCCCTGTCATATGGCTATATAGATCTACTAATCGTATTGATGATGTCTAAATCTCTCACCCTATTGTACAACTATCTAGCCTTTTCTACTCTTATCAATGCATTTAATATTTTCCTATTATATGGTTGTATAACACAACAAAATTTTATACCCATAATGGCATACCATATTCAATGATCACTATCTTATTATTATCTTTCTCTTTCATCAATCATGCTTGTCTGTAACTTGCATATGAGATTTTCCTAGGGGAAACCCCATATGGACAAAAGACCCTTAGGTTAGTTTTGTGTACTTTAGCTTGCATATTAAATTTTTATATTTTACCTAAAAATAATAGGGATTATGAATATGGTTACCTAAGGTGTATGCAAGATAATCTTCCATCTTTCAATGCATATTTGGAAGGAAGATGACTCAATAGGCTCAAGTAAGACTTAAGTGCTAAGTGAGTGCAATGATCATTCATTATATGATTAAGAATGAAATGGATTTGACAAATTAATTTGATGATGATAGATAAATTAATAGAGTATGCTAAATTAGATAGTTTTGGGAAAATACAGGCTGACATAAATAGATAGAAACTTGTAATTACCAGATATAGAAAGAAAAAAATGTACCAACCTAATATCTGAATTTGAGGTTGTTCTAGGTGGAACACAATTCTTTTGGTGTTCTATGCCAAGGAATAAAAAACCTAAGATATTTTTTCCCTATGAATCTACCCAAAAGTTTAATGAATAGTCACGCGGGTCACGACCTTCCTAGATCTATTTTGACAGTTGTATCGCTTGTACCTACACTGAAAAAAAAGAGAAAAGGTTGTGGAAATGGAGTTTCCTTCGTCAACCCCTTATTTAGAAATAAACCGTGAAAATAAAATAATATTTCATAGAGGAAAGTAAATTTGAAGGTAATTTTTATATCTACATTTCCAATACCTTCATGAACAGATATTGAGATTTCACATGTTCATGAAGATTCTTTAATGTCACTTGTATTGAAGTTGTTAACCTTATAATGTAGAAAGGAATCAAGGATTCCTTAACAATTATATGGATCTATGAATGCCACTCCTAGATCTTAACTATTTTTATGCTTGATTGAACACTTTCTATAGAAGAAGAATGGATGAGAATGGATAAAGGATCTTCTTTCTTTCTTGAGAAATATTCTACTTGGCCATCATGGGAGAGAATTTTTCTTTAATAGAGAATATTTCCTTAGAATTTCCTTGGATTCTTGGAGAAAGACTAGATCTTGCATGCTTGCCCTCAAATATTGAATACACTTGATTTCACGAATGAAAAATCTTCACTATGATTACTTCAAAATAGTAATGGATAGAAAAACAAGGAGAGATAAGGTTTTTATATAACTCATCTCACATTTCAAGATTCAAATTAAGCCACACTAACTATGGGATCTAATTTCTCACTAAAACACCACAACAAGGCTCCTGTTCAAAACTTGGCCCATTCCTCGAGGATTGGGCATTTTGTTCCTAGGAAAAAGCACCAAAACTTAAATGGGAAGCTAAGAAGATAGGTAAGATACCATATTGGGAAGAAATAGGTAGTTGGATCAAGCATAACATACATGAAACCTCGCACTCACCAAAATTGGGCCTAACTGAGAATCAAATCATGGGTTCTAAGTTGTTAGGACAATACATTTATCCCCCACTTTAATGGGATTATGAGACAAAACTCATGCTTGCGGTAAAGTATATCAATGCATTGGAATAATTTAATCAAGGTTAAGGAGACGAGGAAACACCAATCCCCCAAGTGACTTGGATCCTCATCAAATCCAAAATCATGATAAAAAAGGAAACACGAGAGAGAGAGAGAGAGAGAGAGAGAGAGAGAGAGAGAGAGAGAGAGAGAGAGAGAGAGAGAGAGAGAGAGAGAGAGAGAGAGTCTCTAGTAATGTAATGCCTTACTTTGGATCATACGAAGGGAAAATGTTGCAAAAGATGGAATTGGTAGTCTAGTAAACTATGAGATACTAGTCAACTCATCAAAAGGGATCACTTCTTAAGGAAATCATTCTCCATTTAGGGATCCAAAAAATAAATCAATCAAGGGACCAAAAGAAAGTACCATTCTTAGGATCCACTGAATAATGCATAAGGCATGGTAATCTAAAGATGAACACAAGGAAATCATTGTCTCCTTAGCCATCGACATAAGAATATTATATTAAATCATTGTGTGTATGTGAAAAATTTAAAACAAGGAATGAAGTGTATGTCCCCATGTTAAAGCAATTACAAATTCCTTAATCAAAGAAATTTATTTAATGGGTCATACATGCACCCACAAGAAACGTTTCCACTATGAGATGCCCCTAAGAAAGGAAAAATAAAGGGAACTAAACACATGACAAAAAGAGCATGGAAGGGATCTACTAACTTTGGGGTTAGTATGATCATATGATAACTCATATATATAATAATTATATCGAAATGAATTTTCATCATCCCCCAAAGGTAGAAGAACTACAAGAACAATGGAAGAAGGTAACATAAGAGGTATGAAGAAGAGTCTTTTTGGGCTAACATCACAAAGACCAAAAAAAATGGTAGGTATTATTTTTCATCCCAAATTAGACAACACAAAGTCATATTTATAAATAGTTTCACATGCAAGACATAACACATATATAATAAAAATGATATAAATAGAGAAATGTCATGATAGTTTGATTCCTTTATCACCTTGCACCAACAGAGAAACAAGGGTCATCTAAATAAATCTAGAAAAAACATAAAACAAGAAGAACAACATGGGGGTATCACATTACAATAGGAAAACACAAATAATACATCATACATGAGGAGCTAATCAATCACATCACCTACCCCCATATCGATCTGTATCATTTAGGGAAGGTGGGAAACATGCAAGAGGAGTAGCATCAATCATAACAGATGAAACAATAGTTAGTTCCAAGAAAGGACCATGCTCTAGGGATGAGTCACTTTATTTTTCAAAAGGATTAAGAGAATTTTTTTACAAATCTAGCAGGTAAATCATGATTAAGATCAATAAGCTCGTACATATCATCAAAATCACTACCATGAACATCATTTGCATTAGAAACATTGAAATCATCATCAAGAGTAGCTTCTAGATATAAATTAATAAAAATGGGATCTATAATCCAAATAGAGTCATCATGTTTGTTTAGTTTCATATCTTTTAGATTAACTTCCTCCCTTGAGTTAGGCATAAGTTGATCAAAGAGAATCAAAGCATAAGTATGTGTCTCAGGGGAGGAAATATTTTTGGAATCATGCACACAGGCTCTAGCGCGATGTTTATAGTAACAATAATGAGCACAATAGTTACATTTATTTTTGTTTGAGATTTTTTTTGGTTTAGGAGAAATCAAAATTGGGCCCTTTTATTCTTTAGGAGAGATATTGGAAGGCACCACACTAGGGTGAGAGATAGAAACTATAGAGCGTTTATAGGATGTGGGAGGTGGAACTAAATCATAAATAGGAGGTGTAGGAAGAAGTATAGGTATAAGACAAGGATATGGAGCTATAGGAAATGAGTTTCTAAGTTCACAAATCTTCTTAATCTTGAATTTTTTATAAGATAAGAGATGGTTATCTTTGGGAGGTTGTACTAGTTGAGGCAAGGAAGGGAAAAACAAATTAAGGTCAAATTTCCATCGAGTTGCTAAAGGAAAATAGATACTATGATTAATCAATAATTATTTATTCATCATGGGAAAATTTCAATCAATTATGGATAGGAGAGACTAAGCTTTCATGGAAGTGAGACAAGGAAGGCCAAGTTGGAATTGAAACTAATTGAAAGTTGGCATGAAAACAAAAGTGAAATATAAGGTTTTCTTACCAACTTGTATGGGAAGAGTAATGGCACCATGGGTAGGATAAGTGAAAATATTGAATATTTTGATCATCACATCATATTCATCATATAAATAT
>MU228472.1:918354-929084 GCA_018584345.1 Thuja plicata | reverse complement strand
AAACTCATTGACTCTATGATAACACTTTTTGGACCCAACGCCTTTCAAAGACTTAAGCTCCTTGAGAAAGTGGGGAAAACTTTGAAATATATTAGGGACAACTACAGGACCCAAATAGAATGCAACCGTTATTACAGGCGGCCCCCCTATGTTCCTATTAATGAGTGGGAGAATCTTAAAAAGGATGCACTTGAGAGACGCACAAGACATTATGGACAAATATTATCACCCGAGGATAGAAGGTACGTGATAATATTAATAATGAAATTATGTACTATTTACTCTTCATAATTATGTGATCTAACATATTTCAAACATCACACAGGTTGCCTGACACATCAAAGGCAATAGAAGCAAGAAAAATAAAGCACAGGCAACACAAGCTCGGCTCGGGTGGATATTCAAAACTTGCTGCATGAATTGTAAGTAATAGTAAATGAAAAATTGTATGCAAATATTTATAAATTGTAACCAATTTAGTTTTGATGAAATTCACTACAATAAAAATGTAGGGCTTGGAGTTCAAATGAAATATTTTAGAACAGGACAATAAAATAGGCTACAAACAAGACTATATAGTCGTGGATGAATGATTCTGATCAAAGAGTGCGCAAGCTTCTTCTGGTGGATTTGTCAAAGAGGTAAATAAGCCAATTGATTTTTATTTCAACTTAAATACTTTACCAATTACTGTATTGGATGTTACGTTATAACATAAAGTGAATATATTTGTTTAAAAATTTAAAGTGATTATATTTATATGTATTAAATTGAATGATTAACATTTCTCAATATTTCTCTTGTATTTATATATTGTCAATAAATGCACTAATTATTTAAATTGGAATGCAGTTTTCTGATCCTGGAACACCATCCAAGCATGACAGAGGCATCAATTTAGATGTGCATTGTAGTACTCAAGGTATACATTTTCTATTTTAATTTTTATTATTGATTTATTAATACTAGTGGTTAGTAAGGTGTTGAGAAATTTACTTCCTATCTATGCAATTAGAGTTTCAGCTATTCAAGAGATGAGGTGCAGTAATGATATAACTCTAGATGCATTGGTTGGAAGGCTTACAGCTTTTGAGTTGGACAATTTTTACAATTATTCTCCTAATCCTAGCAATTTTGAGTCTGCATTCAAAGCTAAATTAAACCTTGGTAAGATGGATAGAAACTCAAAAGGAAAATAGATTGGAAGTGATAGAGATGATGATTCTGATGATGAATATCTAGAAATCATTGATGCATTACTTGCAAAGAGATCTACAAAAGGAAAGTACAGAGGAAGAATACCATTGATTTTATTTTCATGTGATGAGGTTGGTCACATTGTTGCTAAGTTTCCAAACAAAGAAGACAAAGGTGAGAGAAAGTTCAACAACTACAAAGGAAAGAAAGATTTCAAAAATTACAAAAGCTACAAGGAAAAAGGTAAGAAATCTTGTTATATTGTAAAAGATTCTGATAGTGATGAGGATGAAGATGAAATGGTTTACATTGCTATTAAGGATGATTTAGACAATGAAGATAATGAAAAGAATGCACTTTACTCTCATATTAGCAAGAAGGACACTTGGATAATTGATAGTGGTTGTTCTCACCACATGACTGGTGATAAAAATAAATTTAAACATCTTGAGCACTATGATGGTGGGAGTGTCAGTTTTGGGAATGATGACCCTTGCTATGTGAAAGGTAAAGGTTGTATTTCTCTAACTGAAGGAATCAAATATGATAATGCTTATTGGGTTGAAGGACTAAGACATAATCTAATAAGTGTGGCACATATGAATAACATTGGTTTCAAGGTAGAATTCATGAATGGTAAGGCCAAGCTCCTAGATGGTAAGGGAAACCTAATTGGAACTGGCAGGAAAACAAAAGGTAATCTATTATATCTTGATCTCACTGAAAGTTCATGTTTTATAGCACAAGTAGAAGAAATCTGGGTATGGCATAAAAGGTTGTGTCATGTGAATTTTGATAACCTTTTCAACATAAGAAAGAACAAAAGAGTAAGAGGTATTCCTATTCTGAAGAAACCTGAATTGGCAATATGCAAACAATGTCAAATTGGGAAGATGGGAAAAGCTAGTTTCAAGAGCAAGAATTACAATATAGAAGAATTCTTAGAGTTAGTGCATACTGATCTATGTGGACCAATTGAAACAACAAGTTACACAAGAGATAAATATTTCACTATATTTTTTGATGACCATTCCAGAATGATGACTATTATGTTTCTCAAAGAAAAAGTAGAAGCTTTTTAGAAGTTTAAGTGGTACCTTTCCAGAGTTGAGAAGGAAAGAGGAAAGAAACTTAAATGCCTAAGATCTGATAGAGGAGGTGAATTCATTTCTAATGAATTCAATGAATTCTGCAATGAAAGAGGAATCAAGAGACAAGTATATGCCCCAGGTAAACCACAAAAAATGGGATAGCAGAAAGAAGAAACATATCTATTATGGATTGTGCAAGAAACTTGATGATTGAAAATAATGTTGCAACCAAATACTGGAAGGGAGCTATCAGCACTTCAATTCACACCTTGAATAGAGTTCAACTTAAGAAAGGTACTGATCAGACACCTTTTGAATTATGGTATGGCTATAAACCCAATCTTTGTTATTTCAAAGTATTTGGAAGTAAATGTTACATCTTGAAGGAAGCAAGAAATGGAAAATTTGATGTAAAAGGTGATGAAAGTATATTCCTAGGATACTCCTGCAAAAGAAAAGCATATAAATGTTTGAATCTTGCTACTCATTAATTCATATAAAGTGTACATGTAAAGATTGATGTTTTGTAGAGAGAAGTGAAGAACATAGCAGTAAAGAGCCTGAGGACTACATAAACTTGTTGTAATATGAACCTAATACTATACCTAAGACATAGGCAATGGTGATTGGACAACAACCATGGAAACCACTAAATTCATCAGCACAAACCTTGTTGCAACTTGTGCAACCCGAGCTACTAACTAAAGAAACTAAGTCTCAGACTGAAGAAACTGAGTCACAGATAGAGGGAACCGATTCACAGATAGAGGTACTCAAGTCTTAGATAGAGGCACCCGCGTCTCAGACAGAGGTACCTGAGTCTCAGACAATGGAACCCGAGTATCAGTATGTTGTTTTTAGGTATGAAGGAACCTGAGGTCAAACAGTTGTTGTTAGGTATGAAGGAGGAAATTAAAGAACCAATTATTATCTACTATGACAATACTAGTGCTATTAACATTTCAAAGAACCCTTTCACGGATACTAAGACTAAGCATATTGCAATAAAGTATCATTTCTTGAGGGAATTGGTTCAGAGCAAGGAAGTAAGGTTGGAATATGTGAATACTAAAGAAAAAATTGCAGACATATTCATAAAACCTTTACCTAAGGATGCATTCTTGTATCTTAGAGGAAATATAGGGGTGATTCCCCTATGTGAGGCTAACTAATGGACAAAATAGTGATGCATTAACCGAGCTATAGAACATATTTAACAAGTTGATGCAGATTGTCAAAGCTCATTACATATGAATCAGTACATCAAGTACACTACAATTTCATTGGACAGTGTCTTTGGCATTGGTTGTCAAAGACCGGGAGATTATTGATGTCATGCCAAATAAATTATTAAGGAAAATATTATTTATGACATAGGGAGAAATTTTATCAGAAACAAAGATTAATGTAAGAGGGAGAAATCTATATTTTAGTGATTGTGAAGACAGAGGGAGATTTCTAGATGAGAATAAGAATGAAGCTAAGGACATTAATAAAATTTTATCCTTGTTACTATTGCTCTATAATTATTTTTATTATGACATGTTGTGTTTCCATAAATACCAAAGAGGGAGATTGTTGATGAAAATTATTCAATTGTGTATTGTCATTTATTCAATTATTCAATTGTGTATTGTCATATATTCAATTATTCAATTGTGTATTGTCATTTATGGATTACAGTGTTAACCGATTTATTTTCATTTATTCAATTATTCAATTGTGTGTTGTCATTTATGGATTACAGTGTTAACCGAGTTATGTTTTTAGTGTCACCCGACTAACAACATTTTACACTTTATGTTTAATTGGTTATATGCAGCCGACAGACTTAAGTGTTATTATTTATTTGGAAGGTTATTCAAGCCAACTTGACAAGGCTTATCATATTTATACAAGGTCAAGTTTGTATTGAAAGTGTGTAAGAAGAAGTAATAAGCAAAAATAAATTGTAGAGTTTTGATATGAGGAGTGAAGGAAAAATCAGATGGGATTTTGATTAAGGATAGAACATACAAAGCTGCAATAGAATATTTGATCGATGAGGATCCATTTTAAAGCTAGAGCAGAGATCTGAATCAACAAAGGTAGCTGCTTTGTCAAATAGGTCAATCCATTGTTACTCTCTAACAATTGTAGCGGTGATCCAAATCTCTTTACAGAGTAGACTTAACAGTCTTTCATAAATGCTCTCACAAGGTGACATTTCTACATTGAAGTGTTTGAAGACCTCTAACAAGGCCAATCCTTACAGGGTGATTAAATCCTCTAACAATGTCACACATAACAGTGCGTATTGTAACCTTTAACAGGGTTGGCTCCTAACAGGGCTCACTTCAGAAGAGTGAAAAATAGTAACTAGTTGCAATTGGTGTTTTTCCCAAATTGGGCTTCCACATTAAATCTTGGTGTCATCTGTGTACATGTTATTTACTTTATGCTTTATGTTTCTACACTGAATCACTAAAGGATAATAACAGCTAAAATCTTAAGTTTGCTTTGTTAACCGACTAACAACAGAATATCTTTGTTGACTAAGTAATAGTAATAAGTTTGATTAAGACATCTAAGGGACTTGGATTTGTTTTTGTGGTAACTAATTCACCCCTCCCCTCTTAGTTACTCAACTCATTTCCAACAAGTCTTAGGTGCTCAAATCCATCAAAGGTTGGGTGAGGCCTCCAAAAACATGGAAATTAATTCAACATGAACAATATAAAATGTTCCAACCATTTATTCTATTTCCCACAAGCTTGGCAGTATACTTACTTCACAAACTCATCAAAATCCTTGTAGCCCTATGTGCTTATTTTTTCTTCCTTTTTTCTATATTTATCCAAACAAATTAGAAAAGCAATTAGATATCAAGATACCCTTTATTGAGATCCTACCAAATCATCAAAGATAGATTTCAACATTAAACATAAAGTATCTAAACTTGCAGGTAGACATGTTAGAATGAATTCAGAATAACTAATAGGGGGGGTGAATCAGTTATCCTCAGGTCCAGATGTGCCCATATAAAAATTTATACCAACTTGAACAACTCAGATCTGCTCGGCAACAATAAACAACAAAAGTGTGCAGTTTACTGTACTAGTGAAATAAGCTTGTAGAAACTTAACAGTAAAACACAACATAAACATTCATACATTTTGACACCATGATTTAACGTGGAAACCCAATATGGGAAAAACCACCAGTAACATGCTACCAAAATTTCACTCTTTTGAAGTGAGCTCTATTAGGAGCCAACCCTGTTAAAGGTTACAAAACACACTATCAAATGTGACCTGGTTAAAGGATTTAATCACCCTGTCAGGAGTGGCCTTGTTAGAGGACTTAGAAAATTCCTAATCTAAATGTCACCTTGGTCAAAGGATTTATACAATGACTATTAGGTCAACCTGGTTAAAGGATTTTGAACTGATACAATGGTTAAAAAGTAATCAGCAGGTGTGATCTGATACATACAACTTACTTTGCAAATCCAAATCCAATTTCAGTTCTAATTGCTAATTCACTGAGTGGCCTCCATTTTCATCTCAAACTTCAAATCTTCTTGGAAATCCGTCAAGCGATCTCTCTCTGCTTCTCTGCCTTACCTTTGTCTTTGTAATCATTGTACTTTCTATAGTCTCGGTCTTCCTTTCTATCTTTGTACTTGCTATCTCTTCTTTCATATTTCTCATTCTTATTTGGGCATCTAGCAGCAATATGACCAACTTTGTTACAAAAAACCCAAATAATAGGAAGTTTACCTCTGAATTTTCCTTTTCATCTAGCTAGTCTCCTTTCCATAAGTGCCTCAAGCTCTTCTAGGTCATCATCTGAAGTGTCACTGTCACTGCTCACACATTTCTTTCTTTTCCTTAATTTTTAAATGACCATCTATGACTTGAATGCAAATTCAACAACTTGTGGAGTATAGTTATCAAAATTAGACATCTCAAATGCAGTAAGCATGCGTACCAAAATTTCTAGAGTCAAATTATTGTTAGGAGTATATCTCAGTTCTTGAATTGTAGATACTCTAATAGCATAAATAGGAAGAAGTGTTCTCAGTACCTTGCTCATGATAGTGTCATCATCAATGGTTTCCTTAGATCCTCTAATAGCATTTACAACTTCTTTTATCCTATCATAATATTGCACTATATTTTCTCCTTGCATTTTTAAATCATCAAACTTACCTCTCAAGCTTTTAGATTTGGCTCTTAGTACATTCATATGACCTCCATAAATGGTTTCAAGGGCATCCCACATCTTCTTTGCGCTTGTACAGTTCTTGATGTCCTCAAATTCATGATAGTTCAGAGATGATGCAAGCTCCAACATTGCTTGATTATGTTCATGCTTTTCTCTTAATTGTGCAGCATTAATAACTCCAGTAGGGGCTACATATTCTTGTTCAACATGTCATTTAGTAGAATCACCAATAACAGCCAAGTGAAGTTACATCAAACTTTTCCATGCAGGAAAGTTATCCTTGTTAATCTTTGGTCCATCCCTTTTATACATCTTGATCTTTATCTCCAAGTACCTTAAAACTATTTCAAGAGAACTAAGCTCTGATACCAATTGTTAGAATGAATTCAAAATAACTAAGAGGGGGGTGAATCAGTTATCCTCATGTCTAGATGTGCCCATATAAAACTTTATACCAACTTGAAAAACTTAGATCTGCTCGGCAACAATAAACAACAAAAGTGTGCAGTTTACTGTACTAGTGAAATAAGCTTACAGAAACTTAACAGTAAAACACAACATAAACATTCATACATTTTGATACCATGATTTAACATGGAAACCCAATATGGTAAAAACCACCAGTAACATGCTACCAAAATTTCACTCTTTTGAAGTGAGCTCTGTTAGGAGCCAACCCTGTTCAAGGTTACAAAAAACACTGTCAAATGTGACCTGGTTAAAGGATTTAATCACCCTGTCAGGAATGGCCTTGTTAGAGGACATAGAACATTCCTAATCTGAATGTCACCTTGTTCAAAGGATTTATACAATGATTGTTAGGTCAACCTGGCTAAATGATTTTGAACTGATACAATGGTTAGAAAGTAATTAGCATGTGTGATCTGATATGTACAACTTACTTTGAAAATCCAGATCCAATTTTATCTCTAATTGCTAATTCACAGAGTGGCCTCCATTTTCATCTCAAACTTTAGATCTACTTGGAAATCCATCAAGCGATCTCTCTATGCTTCTCTGCTCATCCTTCTTTGCTAGGTCTTGCCAATCAATCAATTAACCATGCAATACTCTTGCATACAACTTCTCCTTCCATGGATACCATGGCAATAACCTCTGTAGGTTATATTAAACCTCTTCATCTAGGTCAGATAAATATTTTTCCGCTTAATCAAGATCGTAGATCTTAGGTTAGGTCAGATCCAACAGATCTTTCCATCATTACATTTTATTTACTTCTCCAATACAGTCATTAATTAAACATTAAATCCATGCGCAAATAATGGTTTCCTATACATTAAATGAGTGTGGACAATTATTAATTAACAATACATATACCAATAAAATCAACTATGTTGGCCAGAGATCTCAAATCTCATCAATTACTAAAATATTGTTGATCGGCTTTCTCTGTCTCCCTCGACATTTCACTGGCGCTCAACATCATATTTTCTTTTCTCGGCATCACATTTCACTTTGTTAGGCATCGACTTTTCTTTTCTTTGCATCGACCTTCTAGTGAACTATCAGTGATAGATAAACAACATATCACTTTTCCAAAGTGCCAAATGATTAAGTACTCTGATGTATACTCATAACTCAACCATTTCCTCTGTCTTCATGTTATCCCATTCTTCAAATCTTCATCATTCAATAGATATGGTACTCAAACATATAGCAATAGTCCCACCAGTTAAGGTTTGACATCAATTACAAAATAACAATTGTCTACATTGTAGCAATCTTTCCAACAAGACAGTGTTCTACAAAGGGCTAATTTGACCCAATTAACAAAGGAACTACCTTTACCAGTGAGTTTTTCTTATATCCAACACTTCATGGTGTTAAGAGATTCCTAAAACACCTATATCCAAATATATACCTTCTATCTTGATCCACAAAAAATTATGAACAAAAAGCATACAAGTTTTAGGTGGCCACATGGAGATGTCAACCTAGGACATCACTTTTCTCTTAGCTTCATGCATGAACACCAAAAATTAAATAAAACTTAAAATTACATAAGAAGATCTTGAATTACACCAAGGGTTGATGAAAACCAATGGTTTAATTTCAAACTACAACCAAATCATCACAACTCTAGCTAAAACTACTCAAAATGACACAGTTAGTAATACAAATCAATTTTCTCACAACTTATAACACTTAAGAGGCTCATAATGGATGGAAATGAAAAATTAAAAAAAAATTCTAACTTCCTACATATATTTTACATCACATTCAATCCATATGTGCATGTAGTAATTCACTCTTGCTGGAAAATGCAGGAAAATTGTACTATTGAAAAAATTGTCTTCTCCAAACATACATTCAAAACTTGTTCAACGACTTTCCTCAACTTTTTGTGTATATAAGCTCAAATGTTTGTGTTGATGAAGATATGTGATGATTGGATATTATTTCTTATATATTTTGTATATGATTGATCGAATGATGAGAAGTAATTTGAATATCAGATGAGTAGATTTATTTGGCACTTACATGGAAATGCACTCACATTGTTGATGTTATTTTTTAGTTCATTTTTTATTGGATGTTTATACATTGATTTTGTATGGAAATGAGCCTTTGAAGTTTTTATATATGTTTTTTGTATTGAGCAATGAGCTCTAGGATGTAAGCCTGAATGTATGTATATTCCCCTATTGTACTTGCACCCCTAACAGGGTAACTTATTTATGCAGAAGTAATACTTGTGGGTTCCATCCCCACTATGTTTTTTTCCCTTAACTTGATTTCCATGTAAAAATCATGGTGTTATAATTTTGTGTATGTTTTTCTTATCTTTTAGTTGTTTATTCTATATTTCTTTTATTTTATGGTTATGCAATCAAGTTGAAATTTTATTAAAAGATAGAACACTAATTCACCTCCACCCTCTTAGTCTTCCACAATCCTAACAATTGGTATAACAAATTTGATCCTTGGAAGAAGTCTAACCACTTGGGGAAGGTCCTGATTGTAGATCTAATAGTTTCTAACAGTGCTTAGATGAATCTCTTGGTTGCACTTGATGATCTTGACAAATCAAATGCTTATAACTCACAGTTGGAAAATAAGCTTAAGGATCCTAAAATTTTCATTACAAATCTAAAGTATCAATCGAACAAATCCAAAGATAAGAGGAAACACCTTGTTGATCAGTTGTAGCATAAAGATGACTAAAATACCTTGAAAGATAAATTTGATGAATGTGCACAAATTGCAAGAGACAGAGATAATATGAAACATGAATTAGAAGCTATGGTAATGAACATGACTGAGAAGATTGAAGATAAGATAATATTGAGAAAATGTTGAAGGACAAGACAGATGAATTTTATAAACTAAATGGTGAAGTTGGATATTTTTATATTAATCTTGAGGAATGGAGACATAATGAGCAAGATCTTGAAAGATTCAATGAATTTATTAGGAGTGAACTTGTAGCAGCCAATGAATTCAAAGAAAATTTAAAATCTAGTGAAGCAAAGATTGATGAACAATTTGAAAGACAAAGAGATAAAGGAGAAACTCATGGACTTGGATTTTAGAAAGGAAAAAGTTCTAAAAAAAGCAGATAAAATCAATCCATTAGAGAATCATATTGAAGAACCTAAGAAGACACATATGAGGCAACCTAATTTTAATGGAAGATGCTTTACATGTAGCAAATGTGGGCATAGAGCGAAGGAGTGTAGAGCCATGGATAATGCTACACCATTTTCTGGTTATTGTTTCACTTGCTACAAGTATGGACACAAATCAAATGGCTGCGAATTAAAGGTGAACAATTTTGTGAACCAAAGGAGCATAACCTATTACAAATGCAAGAACTTTTACATATTGTGAAATGATGAAAAATAAGGAAAAATTGAGCGACTATAAGGTATGGAAATGTGACATGTTTTATTAATTAAAATTCCTTTCATAATGCAAGGAAATGTAGATACAATAATGTAAGAAGATTGGCAGATAAGAACAATGAACACAATGATAAGGGAAAAAATTATTGTTGTTGAGAAATGTGAGGCCTCACCCCGACCCATCACAGTCTTATTGCTCGATTTTACTTGATACTTTATGTGTTGATACATTGATAAAAATTTTGATTATCCTGACAGAGACTCGAGATACTATGTTATGATGATAATTATATTGTGTGGATTTCATTTTGATATAGATTAGACCTAGATCAGATGGTTGTTTTGATTATATATTTTAGATAAGTGA
>MU228472.1:762086-831289 GCA_018584345.1 Thuja plicata | reverse complement strand
CAAAAAGATTAAATGCCAAGAATGGCACTTTGAATACCCAATCCTCAATGTGATATTGTGTATTTACAAAACTTAATCTATATCCAAAACTATTATTGTTGCATAATTAACGTTATTAGCACATTATGTCTCCCACCGATAATTTACTAGGTAATGAGATCCATTTGTTCATAAACTTATTATGTTTATTTAGTATGCCTTTGCAAGTTGCATAACTTGAGGTAGAGAAATTTCACCAAGACAATTCAACACACTTCAACCTCCTGATAGGGCTCACAAATATTCAAAATGAGGGACCTTTCTCATCACTCCTTCCACTCTTTAGTCCCTTCCCCATGACAATTTCTACACAAACTTGGGGCAGACCACAAAATGTTTTGACTCCCCATAGGAAGACTTATAAAGTGGCTAAGGGTATCATGACAACACCACCCATACCCCGGTTTAGGCCCATGAATGGACTTAAGTGGGTTTTCTTTCCAACTAGGCTAACCTCCTTGTAGCCCTAATTAGAGGGTTTTTCCAACTTAGCTCCTTGTACGGACAGATCCAAGACAAAACAAAATTATTTTTGAAGACCCTTATGGAAGTTCTAAAACATTTGTGAAAATAAGGTATGACTGTTTTGAAACAAAGGCTTCAAATTTTGACTGTCCCCATGCGGATTAGGCCTAATTAGGTCACTTTAATGAAGCAACTTGAAGGATATGTGATCACCAACTTCCAAACTCTTCCTCAATGGTCTATAAATGTTAAAAACAATCCAAATACACAATTTTTCCCATATGCCACATTCACTAATAGCCCTAAACACCAAACCCTTGCTTTGGTCTCCCTAAGGTTAATTAAATGAGGGTTTTGTATAGAAACACTTCCCAGGCTTCTTTTCTTCTCTTCAACACTTCAAATCCATGAAAACACATCTTACAAAGCTCTCCACAACCTCACATAGCATAGGTCTTTGCAGATCATACAAGATCTATGACTGTCTCCTCATTTACAAACCCCAATCTTTAAAGAAACTCCACTAGGACATCCAGCCCAATCCCTCAATATGTCTGCCCCTGCTAAAAAAAAACACACAAGCAATCATTTTACACATTAATAGGCCCATTCCACTTAGTTACAGAAAGTACAGTGGGTGGAATGGGCTTGAATCATTTTTTATTCTTAAAGCCCTCAAAACTGTTGTTACAGACTCGTGGACAGTAAAAAGATTGTAAAATCTACAAAACTTAATAAAAATTTGTCAAATCAAATGAAATGGAAAATGAACTCCCAGCCTCATCAACTCAGGTTAGTTTCATGGCATCAAAATAATGTTCCAAGTCGTACAATTCTAAGAAAAGAAAGAAAAGCAGTAAAAATCTAAATATGCTCAATGAAAAACAGTGATTTTTTTTATTGTATTTCCTTCCTTACTAACTCTAACCTCTCCACTGAGGTTCTTCCAAAATAAATAGACTCCAACAACCTATTGCAACTTCCAAAACCAAATTTTAAATCCCTTATGACCGTTGGTCTATAATTTGACAACTTTCCTTTGACAACTTTTATTGAGACAAATTTTGTTCTTATAGGCTTATTAAACAACATGACCCTACATTTGAACTTAAACTCACACAAATTGTCCATAGGATCTTATTTGAGGACATCAACATGAAATAAAACATAAAACTCAAGTTTTCCTTATGAAGGCATGATCTCCTTTAGGTGCTCTTGCACCATATCTTTATGATATAGTAATTAATGAAGAAGTGAGAATTGGACATTGAAAATTGAAAAGAATTGCAATATATTGAAGCAAACACACAATAAGTGCTACAGCAAAATCTCCAATGAAAAAAATTCAACAATTGTTTCAAGCTCACCAGACCATGACATACACAAAAATGTCTCCATTATTCTGAAACTTCAAAACTATGTTCTTTGATGTACTCTCATTCCTCTACATTCTAAAGAGGAAAACTCAACACTAGATTGGATGTTCAAACAAATTCGACACGGTGAACCCCAAATGACCAATCAAGTAAACAACCCAATTAACAAAACACATCTGAAACACATTTTGAGCTTTATGAAAAGATGAGGACTTGAAGTTGAACTATACATAATGATAGGCACACAATGTCCTAGATAAATGATGCACAAACTTGATGTGTTTTTTTTTTCAGGGGAAGATCAACCATTAATCAAGCATACAATCTACCTTATCTAGAGTCAAGAATTATACCAAGGAAACCATGAAGACAATGATGTTGCAACCGATAAATATTTTTCACCAAGGATGACTATCAAGTGTAATACTATAAAATCAATATCCCAATGGACAAAGAAGTCATTCCCTACAAAACATTCAAGAATGATTGAAAAACAAGGAGGATTGAGAGGCCTTACCAGTCAAGGAAAACAACTATAAGAGGTTTTGAAGACATGAAAATAAAATCAAAGGATCAAGAAGCCTTTGGATTCAAGGAAAGCAAAAAAGAGATAGTGGATGAGCAGCAAGTAGAACCAGGTAGGGCCCTGCTAGTGTTTGTAGGGCACTGAATGCATAAACAATTTATGCATCTTATCTATGAGCAAAATCAGATTTTTTTAAATTTTGAATACGTTGTGATCTTCTCAAAGGTTTTTTTTTTTGTTGATTTTTATCTACAACCTGCATTACACAAATACAAAATATTCTTGAGAAATGTCCCTTGAAGAAAATCAGCTACAAAATGAAACTTGCAAGACTAGTAACAACAAAACAAAGTAGGAAGAACAAAGATCTTGGGTGATTAGAGATGAACTTTCATTATATTCTTCTCATTCTAAAGGGAAATGGAATTACCTTCTTTTCTATCGTTGTAAGACTTCTATAAGAAGAACTTTCCATATATGTTTCTTCAATTATTAATAATTATGCTTTCTTGGGTTGTCGTAGAAGCTGAATCTCCCTTCCTAACTTTCAGGCTGGGAATGTAAAATGAGTTTCCTTGAATATTTGAATCATTCAACATGTTGTCTTTCTTCTTCCCAGATGAGCTGACTGCCTGTGCTAGAGATTACTCATTTAGAATTTGCACACTAGGCACATATGAACCCTTCGTCTGCATTTTTGACAACTGCATTAAAGGACCTTGTTGTGTACCAATTTTCATCTTTGCCCGAATTTCTTTAACTGATTCTAGGGAAGTCTTAGAACAACCATATATTGTCCTTTTTCTGTACCAATTAAGCATTAGTGCAAATGCACAAAAAATACACCTGTAACTCCACAAAAAAGGGGAGTTCCTAGAGATTTAATTGAAGTGCTAGACAGCACTACACCCATATGTTTGGAATCTTCTACAGTTGCAAGAACATCCAGTACTCCAAAATGTTTATCCTCTGCTACAAATTCATCCAATACCCATTCCTTGGTCTTTTTTAGCTCTGACATGACAACTTCCATATGATTAAGGCTCTGTAATGCTAATCTTCCAAACATACTAGTTAAAATGGTACTATGGGCTGTAAAATTGTATGTGCTCTCAGATTCCATTGTGCCAAACTGCTTAAATACTACAAGACCATGGGCTTCATATGCATCAATTGACATGTTTAATTGTTGTATATTTTCATTGATTTGAAGGCCATATTCCTCTGAATCTTTGTTAATTGACAGGCCTAATTCATCTACAATTTCACTGATTGGTAGTTCTGATTGCTCTAAATTTTTACTAACTAGCAGATCAAATCCATCATCGAGAGCTTGCAATTTGTTAATTAATAGGGTCAATTCATCTGCACTTTCATTGGTTGGCAGGTCTAATTTAATTGAAAAGCCCAATTTATCTGCAATTTCATTGATGGGCATGTCCAATTCCTCTGAATCTTGAAAATTAAAATAAGAATACAGTTCAGTGGAATGCCCTGCAAATATGCAAACAGTTGACATAGAAAGCACCGCTGGTAATATGAGAATCATAGTTTTGAAACAAGATGTTCTCCCACTTGGTTGCATTCTTTGATATTTCTCTTGTGAGTCTTCACCATCATCCTTTCTGTTGGGCCGGTAGCGCAAAAATTGAGGCGTAGTAGATGTATACGTTGATTTGACCACTGGGTCATAAGGTGGGAGCTCTTACTGTCCTCCCAAACAGCCAAAATTAAAAACATCTTTATTTCTGCTAGGCTGGTAGCGTAGGAATTGTGGCCTAGCAGATGTATAGGTAAATTTGACCAATGGGTCATAAGGTGGGAGCTCCTGGTTTCTTGAATTAGAAATGTATTTCTTATTGAACATAGATAACATGTTTATCAATTTCTCTAATATCCTCCTTTATGGTGGGTGTAGAGAAGATTTTCTTGCCCATTCTTCCCAATGGACAACAATGCAAAGTTGTAAAAAGATCAAGAGCACAACAAACAGAGAAAGAATGCAATCGCACAGGATTAACAATTCAAACAAGAAAGAATGCAATTGCAGAGGGATAACAATCAAACAGATAAAAAGTACATAGACAACAAAGAGAGAAACAATATAATAACTCAAATGGCAAGACAGGGTTTCCAACGTTCATATTTTTAAATAATTGTTATTTCTCACTAATTCCCACGTCCCGCCTTAGTCTATTCTTCTATTAGGTCGTGTTTATTATTATGGTAATCTTGTTTCTTTAGTGTAGGCTAAACATTTATTATGAATATCAATGTAATTATTGAAATGTAATGATGAAAACTATGATTATGATGATGTTTGAAGAGGTTTGAGAATTTGTTCAAGTTGGTTATGAAAGGGAGGTAAAGAAGGATGTCTTTGTATATGTTTTAAATTCAAATATTCTAGATGTGAGCTATTATCTAAAAATTGTACAACAAAATAAAATGTTAATAAATTTAAATTGTTTCACTTTGGAACTTCTCAAGAAAATTTGAGAATCATAAAATGAAAGACAACAATGTTTTTAACTGATAAGTAGTTTGTGACCAATAAAAGGGAATTCAATGGTTCTCCCCTTGGGTACTTAGTCTTCCAAACTTTGGTGATTGTTAGAAGCCTCAATTGCATAAATGTCTAGATCGAGGGAGACTTTAACAACATAATCAGATGTCTGAAGGGGGAAGATAGGGCTTTATGTAGCATTGATAATATTATAAAGCCCTCAATTAGTAGAATCCAAACCTTCAAAAAATGCCACATTGCTCATGCCTATAGGGAGGCTATTGGGGTGGTTGATGGCCTTGCTAACCAAGGGGTTAGGTCTAAGGCTATCAAAACTTGGTATGGGGAGGATGATTTAAAAGTTGATGTGAAATACCTCCTTTGTTTTGATCGTATTCATGGTAAACATGGAAATCTGTCATTTAATCATGAAGTTGACACATATTAACCGTGGTTTTATTGACAGGTGGGTAAAGAAGGATGTCTTTGTGTATGTTTTAAATTCAAATATTCTAGATGTGAGCTATTATCTAAGAATTGTACAACAAAATAAAATGTTAATAAATCTAAACTGTTTCACTTTGGAACTTATCAAGAAAATTTGAGAATCATAAAATGAAAGACAACAATGTTTTTAACATATAAGTAGTTTGTGACCAATAAAAGGGAATTCAATGGTTCTCCCCTTGGGTACTCAAGCTTCCAAACTTTGGTGATTGCTAGCAGCCTCAATTGCATAAATGTCTAGATCGAGGGAGACTTCAACAACATAATCAGATGTCTGAAGGGGGAAGATAGGGCTTTATAGACCACTGATAATATTATAAAGTCCTCAGTTAGTATAATCCAAACCTTCAAAAAATGCCACATTGCTCATGCCTATAGGGAGACTATTGGGGTGTATGATTGCCTTGCTAACCTAGGGGTTAGGTCTAAGGCTATCAAAACTTGGTATGGGGAAGATGATTTAAAATTTGATGTTAAATACCTCCTTTGTTTTGATTTTATTCATGGTAAACATGGAAATCTGTCATTTAATCATGAAGTGGACACATATTAATTATGGCTTTATTGACAGGTGAGATGATCGCCCGAAAGATAAGGAAATCATTAAATATTATGCCCATCCAAATACTTTTTGGGTGGTTTTATGTTTATTTGGTTTTGTAGGCCTTATATGTTGAGTTGTTGTCTTAATTATTTTGAAATGCCATGTTGTGTGATCAAGACTGTTGAGACCTATTCTGTGTATGCAAAAATGGGTGGTCAAAGATGAAGGATTGAGCTTGCGAGCTATGATGTTTGGAAGAAAAAAACCACTGTATGGTACCTTTTGAGGAAAGGAGGTGTCACTCCCTTCTTGGAGAGACTATTTTTGACAAGAAGGTCACAAAAATTTTTGTACAGGAGTGAGATAATGGAAAACTCAACCTTTTTGGCAAGCTTGTGGTCATTCATGTAGGCCTTATGGCTAAGATTACTAGTTTGCCACTAGAGGGAATAAAGTTTTATCGGGACAAGAAATTCTCTGAGGAAGCCACCAAGAAATTCCTTGAATACAAGTAGGAAAAGAAGATTTTTGTGAAGAGAAATAATTCCTACTTTGCGCCAGAGCAAGTTAAGGAGAAATGGAGTGAACTTCTGAAGCCTATCATGGAATATTTTACCCTAGATGGGAGGTTCACCAGAGTATATGACTATCACTTGGTAATGTTGAATCATTTCAAACATAATATTTGTATTTCCTTTCTATTCTACATGTTGTCTTTGCTCAATGCTAGTGTCATTGATCATAAGAAAAACCCTAGCAAGCACATTGTCTTGCACCAAGGGCTTGTTTTGCTATTTTTTTTAGTATTTTAGGGATAGGGATTATGCTTCCCCTTCTATGGCTCCCTTTGTTTATATGGAGGAAGAGGATAATGAGAGTTCAGAGGAAGATGGTTGGGCTACTGAAGATGATGAAAATGATACCTCTCGTCCCCCGCCCAAAAAACTCAAAATTACTTCTGGGAAGGAGACCATGGTATCGAATAAGCGTAAGGGCTCGGCTGTGGATGTTGTTATCCCCCTTTTTCCACTCTAAGACTGTTACTGCTTCTACTATTAAGGAAAAGAGTCCCCCTCAGAGAGATGACAAGTCTCTCGCGAAAGGTAAAGAGGAATTTTTAGTTCTTGTCGATTATGACAGTTCCCTGGGTCACGTTTCCAATGTTGGCTATGAGCAGCATCTGCCTTCTTAGGACAATGTGAATAATTCCCCTGCTAGTATTGAGAATCCCCTAACCACTCAGGATAATGTGGAGACCTCCTCTGTCAACTTTGAGCAGTCCCTGCCTATTTAGGATAATGTGGAGACTTCCCATTCGGCCTATGTGGAGTTAAGTTCCCAAGACTTTGAACCGAAGATGGAGGAGGTGTTTGGTGTTTTTGAAATGACCAAAGTTAGCTATGTTTACCTCTTTAGAGTGATAAGATGGGCTTTCCATGAGATCACAAGCTTTCACCTTAAGCATCGGGTCCTCTCTTCAAAGTTTGATGAGATGCATTCCAAGGAGGGAAATGCGGCGAAGGTAAAAAAAGTTACTATCATTACCCCTTCTCATGGTGCCAAGAGGAATTTTTGTGATAACTCTATTTGCGCTCTCTGGACCAAAAATGAAAAGAATATGATGGCTGATTATCTCTCCAAGAATGTTGAGGCCATTTTTAAGGCTAAAGTGTTTTATGATAATAAAACCAAGGAGTTAAATCAGAGGTTCAACAAATGTGATTCTACCTTGAGAAAGATTATCGACCACAGTCACAAAATTATGAAATCTTTGGCTGTGAACATGAATTCTCTGGTCGCTAGACTAGAAAATATGCACCATGAGAGTGTCTTTGTGGATCTGGACCAGGAGAAGAAGGTTGGCACTAAGGAAGTTTTTGGCCCAAGCAGAAGGACCAGGGCCAGTACAAAGAAGAAGAATGTCAACCTGTCACAGGATATTGTGGAACTAAAGAATGGGGCTCAAAAAATGAACCTGCTCGAAGAGGAGGCTACGGAGACTCTAAAGACTTTAGGTTCATCCTCAATCTGGTTCTATGTTTAATTTTTGGTGCTGCTAGTTTTGTGTTATGTGTTCGATGCTTGAGTTTTATTGGTTTTTTGTTGGGGGTTGGTTGGGTTTGTCTTATCTTTTTTTGTCTATCTTTCCTTTATTTTTGGATGCATTCTTGTCTAATGGTCTTAATTAATTATCTTTTGCAATCGCTTTGTAAAGGGTTTCAGGTCCCTTAAAAACCTATTTTTGCCTTAATAAAAAATAAAAAGGAATTCAATTATTATTGCAATATAATAAAGTGAAGATTTAATGACCACTCATGAGATCATTATCACCTTTGGAAAGTAGACTAATATAAGAGAATGCAACAACATCACTAAAAATACCTAAGAATATCTAAGAGAGAAAGAAGTAGTTGTGGTCATTCATATTTAGATAAGATGCATATACAAATGTCATTATTATAATAGATGTGGTTATTTTGAGAGAGAGACACAAAATAAAATGGTAAGTTTTAGTTGTGCTAGATGAGAGAACTTGATATTTGATACATATCTTTTTCTTATATGACAAAGAAGTCTTAGGATGATTTTTTACTTCTTGATTTGGGATGCCTCCAATCATATGATAGGAAACAAGGACTTATTTATAAAAACAAATAATGAAACATGGGGAAGTCAAGTGAATATTGGGATGATAAGATAAAAAGGTATTTTATTGTACATATTCAAAAAGGTGAAGGTTAATTATTTTAAGATACTTTTGAGTTTTTCTCTTAAGAACAATCTTTGAAGTGTAGGCCAATCAGTTAAAAAAAATATAACTCTTAATGTTTGATAATAATAATGTATGTGAACTGGTAGTAGAAATTTCTATGATAAAAAAATAAAATGTTTCTAATGAAGATGCGTCCAGCAAGCTCAAATGGTTTTAAAGCAATAATAGAATATAATGATTGGTTGTGGCATAAGTGTTATGGTCATTTGAATTTAAGAGGTTGAATATAATACTCAAAAACAAAATGATTCAAGGCTTGCTCAAGATCAATGAAAATGATGAAGTTTTCTCTTGCTATGCACTTGGGAAACAACAAAGATAAATTTCCAATTGGAAAATCGCTCTTCACAACCACTATAATTAGCTCATTCAAATATATGAGGTGCAACATAATCACCTATTATTGGTAAGTGCTTTTACTATTAACATTCACAGATAGGTAAGTTCACAAAGATGAGGGACGAAAAAGATGTCACTCATCTTTTTGGTCCCCCAAAAAGTGTAAGGCGTTCACCATATAAGATGCATGCCATATGGCTTGGTATGCCCAACCTAAGGCTTAGAAATACCAAGCCTATATGGTGTGCACCATTCTAATAAAAATGAAAAACAAACCCTAAATGCCCATTTTCTTGCAGTTGTGACTTGGAGGTGAAGAGCATCATTTTGTAAAGGTGTACGCAGTTTGGACAGCATTGTTATTTCTTCACGTGTGTTTGATCATCTCAAAAATGCCACCAAGACATTGAGGAGGTTGAAGAGGTGAGTTATTTTACATTTTTAGGTTCTTTTTTGTTAAAAAAAATGTTAAATAAGGTTTTAAATTAAATTTTGTTTATATTTTCAGCAAATGAAAATCTACCTCAACAAAATCCTAACCACCTCCTCTTGAAGAAGTTCATGTTGAAGCTAATGAATAAAATCTACCTCAACCTCTTCCATCAATCAAAAAACATCCACCAAAAAAACACCAAAATCTTTTAAACCAAATAGAGAATAATGAAAATCAATTAGAGTCTTTGATTGGCATGCTGAAATAATCTATTGAAACAATTCCTAAAGGATATCACTTGCCAATTCATTGGAATCAATTTTGACCCACGTAGGCAATGTTAGTGGGAAACTAAATATATGGTCAACTAAAAGAGATGAGAAAAAATAATACTATGCAAACAAATTATCATATCAGGAAATAAAATAGAAAAAAATAAACAACTTAGAGGACATTTGCAAGATCTTTTTAGATCCTAGAATAAATCATACATTTGATCCTGGTTGTAGGGGTGCTCGGATCCATTGGTGTTATCAGGAAGGAATAAAAAATAACTTTTGGGATAGATGGTGGATGGTTTTTGATAGCCCTCCTTGTAATAATCACACGATTGACTGGGGGCACAACGTGAACCTAACATAGTTAGGAGACCCACTGCCAATCCACATGCCAAGCATGTTAGTATTCCTTGTGTTATGAAGGAGCATGTTGAGGTGGACACACTAGGAACGATTGGTGCACTCACTCAGACTCACATATAGTGCATCATTCCTTTAGTCTAGAGTGATTGGGGTGAGTCTTCGAAGGCCCATTTTTGTCAGTCATGTGGAGCCCTAAGCACATACGGTGGTGATGCTGGTATACAAGCAACTAATGATGGATTGATGACTAGTGAATTTCTCAATGCGACATTTGGCATTGATACAGAGGTAAATATTTGCAAGTTTATTTAATTTATTTGATTATTTTTAATTTATAAATGAATAAATAACTAAATTAGTATCTAATGATTATGATCAAATTTAGGGTCAAAATGTTTGTGGCAGTGGTAATGTTCCCCCAACCCCCTTTTTCATGACATCATCGAGTCCCCATCTATGTATCTAATAAAGCATTATAATTATTACATGTGAGTAGTATTTTAATTATATGAATGGTTGTTTTATAACTCACTATGCATGTGCATTAGTTTACTGTTGGACCCTCTATGTTCACACCACACAATGAAGGACATCATGGCACTTTCATGGATGTATCTTTATTTGCATGTTCATTTAATTTATTTGATTATATTTAATTAATAAATGAAAAAATAACTAAATTAGTAGAATAATTATGATCAAAATTTAGAGTCAAAGTATTCATTGCAGTGGTAATGTTCCTTCATCCCCTTTGTCATGACATTATCACGTCCATGGGTATATATCTAATAAATCATTATAATCATTACACGTGAGTAGTACGTAATTATATGAATGGTTATCTCATAACTCACTATTCATGAGCATTAGTTTACTATTTGAGCCTCGATGTTGGCACCACATAGTGAAGGAAGTCATGACACTTTCAGTGAGGTATCATTTATTCATTAGTGGTGTTTTAAGAAAATATAGGTATTCTTGATAATTACATAATACTCTTGTTGTTTCATTTTTAGTTCTTGACATCAGACACTCCTTCTAATGTCCGTGACTCTTTGGATAGTGTGGTTGTTGCAACTATAGTGAGTATTGAAGCATTAACCGAGGTATGAAATAGATTACTTAAT
Source organism: Thuja plicata (assembly GCA_018584345.1). Classification (NCBI taxonomy): domain Eukaryota; kingdom Viridiplantae; phylum Streptophyta; class Pinopsida; order Cupressales; family Cupressaceae; genus Thuja; species Thuja plicata. The sequence goes on along the minus strand of MU228472.1, from coordinate 820,013 downwards.
TTTAATTATTATTTTAATGATTTATATTGAAATTTTTAATGATATTCATGTATTTTAATTATTATTTTGATTGTTGTTGTAGGGACTTGTAACTCCAAATCGCCAATGTACCCCTCCAATGGATGAACACAATGACTATTTGTTAGTAGTAAGTGAATATACTATTTTATGTCATCGTATATTTCAATTTCGATGTATATTAGTTGTTGATGTTTATACTTGTGACTCTATTAGCTGAAGCTTCAGAAGAGTCTAGAGATGAGGATGAGTGAGCACACTCAGAAGACTCCAGCATCCACTACATCTTCATCCACCCAACATTCAAAGGAAGATTGGGATTTTTTTTCTTCCCCTCACACAAAATGACTAGATTAGGGACATATATTGTATGCCTATACGGCATTATTGGACATATTTTTGTATATTGTATAGGCGACATTCTGCATCCATTTGGATTTCAAGGAGCCTATATATATATGGCTACATGCCCTACGAGTATTCATAGTTCATGTTTTAAGTATGCAGTTCATGTCTCTTGTGAATTGATGTATACTACTTAATGTTTATGTGGATGAATTATGTTATGTAGATTGCTCATGCCTTATATTTATGCTTGCATGTATCTATGTATATTATTATTGTATGATTTATGATTTATGACAATATGTATGTTTCATTCCATACAAATTTAGTTCCACTACTTTCAACTCAAATGATTTATATAGAAGGTGATGATGTACATCAATATATGAGCATCTAACATAATATACCATTCTTTGTTGGATTTGTAGTTCATTATTTGTTAAAAAATGGTTGGACAATATTGTGGTTGATTGATTTTTGTAGTAGTCATTGAAGACTCAATTATTTTTAACATACCTCTGATGAATCAAGGTGGTGTAGTGGCGTCATGTTAGTCCATGTTCGTCCATGATTGAAAATAAGAGTCCAATGTTTTTTATTAAGGTAAAAATAGGTTTTGAAAGGTACCTAAAACCTTTTACAATAGGAGATTAAAGATAATCAATGAGAACCCTTACAAACATGATATGCCTGCTTCGAGAAAAAGAGGAGGACCCAAAAACTACCCAAAACCTGAAGAAATAGAAAACTAGACAAAAAAGCACAGTTACTAGCTAAACTACCAGCAAAAAACTAGCAGACCCTCCAGCGCAGCTCCCAGCTTAATGCATTTTTTCATAGGCTTCCTCAGCCTCTTTTTGCATGTTTTCCATCAAGTCAATAGACTCCTTCAGCTTTAGCATCTCGTTAGGGATCTCAGGAACTTTTCTTTTGACTCCTCTACGAGTTCTAGAACTCGGACCCCCACTCTCAATATCACCCTCCACCGTGAAAGTGGTTCTTTCCAGCAGACTCATTTCTAGGTAGGTGTATAAAGCTTTGAGGTTCTAGACAAAAACTTTTAGCCCTTCATTACTATGTTTCAAAATGATATTTATCATGTGCCCATTATGACTGATCTGGGCTTTCATCTCATTGAACTTATCTTCCATAATTTCACTAACCCTAACAGTAAGGTCATCATCTTTATTTTTGTTTTTTCCCTTAATCTTCACCTCCTTCTCCATTTTTTCCATTATGGATTTGATAGGCTCCATAGCTTCTTGCATGTTCTTGAGGTGCAATTTCATCATATTCATTTCCTCCCCAATCCACTTCTCCATGTTAGCTCCATAGTCCCCTGTACTTTTTGAGATTCTCTCATCAGCCTCAAAACCCACCATTATGTAGTCGGAGTCAAGTTTTTGTTTTTTCTTCTTCTTACCTTCTTTCCTCAGGCTTCTATTCTCCTTCATTTCAGTTTCCTTGTTCTCCTCCTCTTTTTATTTTTCATCCTCTCCATCTTCGTTCTTCCTGTTTTCATCTTCCTCATTCTGCTTGAGGTTGTCCACTTCCTTCTCCCTGTTCTCATCTTTCTTATACAAATTAATGTCTTCCCCTTCGATGTTATCATCCTCTTTATTGGAGACCTCATCATCTTCGGCCTGGTTCATCTTGGGGTTTCCCGAGTCAACTTCATATATCTCAAGCTCTTCCATTTTTTCCTCATCCTTGGTTTTATCCTCTTCATTGCTTTGGGTGTTAGGGTTGTCCTCTGTCTCTTCCTTAATGATCTCCTTTTTCTTGATCTTTTTGTGAAGCCTCTTCTTAGTTTTCACTTTCTTAATATCCTGGTTCAGCTTTCTAAAATTCCCTTTGACCCTTTGACGGATTGGGTCTGAGACTTGATTTTTAACATAATCAGAAATAATCAAAATAAAACCTTCATGTAGAACATGGTTTGAAGATTTTTTCTTGTGTTGAATAATACTATTATTCAGAGAGCTGAGCAAGTAGTAGGGGAAAGAGACAAACTTCTAGTGCTTGAAATGATTCGCAAGGATGAAATGGAGATTATTGATTTTTGAATACCTACCATCTAGAGTAAAGTATTCGATTATCATTGTGAGGATGTTAGCCCAGTGACTTTTAATCTTTTTTATGTCTACATAATCTCCCCTGCTTTTGGTCAGAAGGGCTTGCTATTCTTCATTTTTTAGGAAGATCTTGAAGCCTTGAGTGCCCATCCTCTTGTTGTCTCTATAAAACTTCATTCCTTCAGCAAGAATGTCTGTAATTATAGAGATGAGATTCAAGGTAAGCGGGATAGACTTACCCCACAGATTCACCCTCCCATTCTTCCATCCATCTGTAAATTTATTCATGATTTCCTTATCCAAACAGTGTAGGCATTCCATGAAGCTCGTAACTCTACCATTTCTGAGTCTTCTCCAAACCTTCTTCTTCTTTTTCCATTTCGAGCAATCCATAAGCTCCTCCCTCTTCAAACCCCCCCCATTGTTGTGAAATTTTGAAATAATAGGCTATAGTTTGACTAAGATTTGAGCTTTAGCTTTCTCTAGTTTTGCTTGCTATTTGTGACCCATAGTCCATGTGAGTAGTCAATTTATTTCAAACCCACAAGCCTCGGCTGACAATAAATGCCATAATTAAACTTAGCTATCGTAATCATTATTATTACTTATTTGCGGTAAGCCTTCATTTTGATTCACTTTGTCGTACTTGATGAGATGCAAAATCTCAAAACTTAAATCCACCTCCCCATTCCATGATGTCATTGTTTCACATTTAACACCCACGTTGGCTAAGCTATCCGCAACCCTGTTTCGTTCCCTATACACGTGGGAAATGGAACAATCTTCAAAAAGAAGCAGAGTCAATTTGATTTTGTCTATTATGTGAGCTATTGTCCAGGAAGCTTTAACTTTTCCTTTGATACAGTTGATGATGTTTAATGAGTCTCCCTCCAACCAGAATTTCAAAATTCCTTTTTCTTTAGCCTGGCTAGCAACCATAAGAGCCGCCATTGCTTCAGCTACATGGTTTGTTTGATTTCCAAAAGGAGCTGCAATTGCTCCCAGAAAATTCCCAGCACTATCTCTTATGCATCCACCCCCTCCAGCTTTTCCTGGATTCCCCTTAGCAGCTCCATCGAAGTTGCCTTTTTCCCAACCATAAGGTGGAGTTGACCATCTTGTATTTTCCCTCTTTTCTAAAGTCTTAGTCTCTTGATTTCCATGGTTCCCCCATTCGGAACTTGATATTTCCTGTAGGTTCAAAATGTTACTCCTTTGAGGAAAAGACACATTAAAATTTTCCAGCATTCCTCTTATTATATGATTAGCCAATACTGAATGGGAGGATTTTTTCTCTTTGAAGACCCTATTATTCCTCTCTTTCCATATCCTCCATGAGAAGTGAGGAAGGAAGAGCTTCCACATCTCCTTATAGTCTTTACCTTTTTTAGGACACATCCATTGAGTAATCAACTCCTGAGCACTATAAGGTTTGACCCAATCCACATAAAAATACTTAAACACTAAGTCCCAGACTGTATTAGAGAAGGGATAGTGAATCAATAGATGGTTACAGTTTTTAGCTTCAGAGAGACATAGGTAACATCTGTTAGGCATAATGAAACCTCTTTTACAGAGATTTTCCACCGTAAGGATTTTATCCTATGTCAAGAGCCAAAAAAACATGTTAATTTTAGGGATAAGGTTGGAATTCCAAACCTGAGCACTAAGAGGCTAGGAGCTACTGGAGAGTAGAAGGGTCAAAGCCGAAGCAATAGAGAATTTTCCATTAGGTTCCAGGCTCCAAATCAAAGAATCTAGAGCATCAGTAGGAAACCAAGAGTTGAGTTGGGCATTGATTTGAGCTGGTATTCCCTCAAAGGTACCAAAGTCCACCCATTTTTCATTAATCCAGTAGTTTGCCACCTTTTCTCCCACAATATCTTGGCAATCAAGAATAGCCAAGCTCCACTCTTCATTCTCTTTAAGGGATTTATTTTCTAGCCATTTGTCCTGCCAGAAATTTATCTTCCTGCCATTTCCCAGTTTCCATATAAAGGATCCATTAACTTCCTGGGAGTTATTAAGCATGTCCTCTAGAGAGTGGATATGGTATTTCCTTTTTAGAATAGAATTCCATTCCTTTTCTTCCTCAAAGATTCTCTAGCACTGTTTAGCCATAAGAGCCTTATTAGTATTCTTTATGCTTCTGATCCCCAATCCTCCCCATTTCTTAGGTTTACAAACCACTTCCCAAGGAACAAGACTAAATTTCTTTTTTTCCTCAACTCCAGACCATAAGAAACACCTTTGGATTTTTTCAATCAGTTCAGCAAACTTATTGGGGATCTTGAAGAGGCTTAAAGCATATACTGGGAGATTCTGAAGAGTAGACTTAAGAAGTTGAACTTTCCCAGCAAGGATAAGGGTAGCTCCTTTCCATCCTACAAGCTTATTGTGAAATCTATCCATGATCTTATTCCAAAAAGTATCATCAGGTTTGATGCAAAGAGGGAGGCCCAGGTAAGGAGTCGAGATAACCCCAATCTTATAGCCTAATATAGAGGAAATCTTCCTTTTTCTATCATCAGGAGTGTTACAGAAAAAGAGGGAGCTTTTTTCCCAATTTATTAGTTGGCCCGAAGCTCCAATATAAGTATTCAACACCATCTTCATATTTCTAGCTTCTTTAACTGAAGCTTCTCCAATCATAATAGTATCATCTACAAATTTCTCATGCGAGCATCTCAGCTGGGCAGAAGAGGGTTGAAGAGCAGAGATCATACCTTTGTTCACAAGGCTTTGGATAAATCTACCCAGACTCTCCGCCATGATAGCAAACAAAATAGGGGAAATGGGGTCTCCTTGTCTCAAAACTCTAGTAGGGTGGAAGAAGTGAGAAGAGCCCCCATTAATCAAAATAGAGGAGGAGACCATGGTAACTGCATTATGAGTTTGATCACTCCCTCATCAAAACCAAAAGAACTCAATACATAGGGGAGGAATTCCCAGTCCACTCGATCATAAGCTTTGGACAGATCCAATTTCATCAGAAAACCTTGTTTTTTGGATGCGGAGAGAGAATGGATATTCTCATGAACAACCATAATCAAGTCCAGAATCTGCCTCCCTAGCACAAAGCCATTCTGCTAAGGAGAAATCAACTTAGGAAGGATGCTCAACAATCTAGAAGTAAGGACTTTAGATATGATTTTATAAAAAGAGTTGCACAGACTTATTGGTCTAAAGCCGTCCACAGTATCAGCTCCCAGTTTTTTTGGAATAAGAGCTATGAAAGTAGCATTGAGCTCTTTGAGGATAGTTTTAGACCCAATGAACTCCTTAACTATAAAGCACACATTTTTACCAGTAATTTCCCAGAAGATCTAGAAGAAGAACATCTGAAATCCATCTGGCCCTGGGGATTTTTCTCTTTCAAAAGATAGAATGGCCTTCCTAATTTCATCTTCCTTAGGTATAGCTTTGAGAAAAGAGTTACTCTGATTATCCAAGATACTAGGAATATAGTCGAGAAGTTTTCTTTGATCCCCATGACTAAGATTCTGGTCCTTAGTTAGAAGGACTACAAAGTACTCCATCATCTCCTTTCTGATTTCCTCTTCCTTGGTGATGATTGCTTTAGGAGCTGATAAGGAATGAATCCTATTTAAAGCTTTGTGTTTGAGGGGAGTAAGGTGAAAGAACCTAGTGTTCTTATCTCCAGTTTTGAGCCATAAGAGTCCAATGTTGAGTTTAGTGTGTTTTAGTCTTATTTTCTCCAATAAGGTCATAATAGACCATTTATAATTTAATAAAAGTCATTTGGATTCAAAATTACAAAAGTTGCAAATCTTGTAAGAGTTGTCAAATTTTGTCAAATGTTAGCCCCTACAAGGAAGATTGAAGGTTGGTGAATAGTTTTGTTAGGAGTTACTTATCGAAAAGGCCCCCCTTCAACATTTGAACTACTAAAGATAACCCCCCTTTTGAAGAATAAATTTATGAACTTTTGAATCATCAAGGGCATGAAATTAACCTTTAAAACACAAGACTTTAGACCAGATAAGACCTAGCTAGATTATTTTGACCTAGAGGGGACAAATATGTAACATGCACCTTAAGGATGGACAAGTATGGTGTGGTCTAGAACATTAAAGTGAGTTAAAAATCCCAATGAGGTTGTTCCTAATGTTTACTCACCCAACCATAGGTGTTGGCACAAATGGTTCGAGGCCATGACGAGCTATTCGAAAGATATGCAATGTTGCAACTTTCAACTGAGTGAGATTGCAAGATTTGGAAAGAAATGAGGTGTGATTGCCACTTTTGAATGAGGTCAAATGTCATGAAAGTGAGAGGATTTTGTAGACGTTAGTAACACAATCCCATAGCATTAGACAACTTATTGATATGTTGCATGAGCTCCAAGAAATGCTCCATCAAAGTTTGACAATTTTTGCACTCTATGCACCTTAAGGGCCACATCAGTTCATTGTGAAATAGAATGTTCGAGCGAGTTTCAAATTCCAAGGAGGTTTTTCTTGACATTTACTCACTCAACTAGAGGTTTTGGCATAGACAATTCAAGACCACGATGAGTCATTTGAAAGATACACAATGTTGCAACTTTCAACTGAGCAACAATGTAAGATTTGGCAAGAAACAAGATGTGGTCGCCACTTTTGAATGGGGTCAAATATTGTGAAAGTGAGAGAGGATTTTATGGGCATTGGTAACATGATCCCATATCATAAAACATATCATTTATACATTGCATGAGCTCTGATAGATATTCTATGAAATTTTGAATTTTTTTGTACTTTATGCACCTTAAGAGACGCACCGATACAATGTGGTCCAATATGTTCGAGCGAGTTGCGAATCTAAATGAGGTTGTTCCTAGAATTTACTAACCTAACCAAATTTTTTGTTATAGATGGTTTGAGACCCATGATGATTCATTTCAAATATACACAATGTTTCAACTTTCAACTAAGCAAGATTGCAAAATTTGAAAAGAACCAAGATGCAATCGCCACTTTTGAATGGTGTCAAATCTAATGAAATTGAGAGAGGCTTTTGTGTAAATTGGTAATATGATATCATAGCATCAAAATTATTTTTTATATGTTGCATGAGCTATAAGAAATGCTCCACTAAATTTTTTATAGTTTTTGCACTGTGTGCACCTTAAGGGACGCACCGGTACAGTGTGGTACAAAATGTTTGAGAAAATTACAAAGCCAAAGAATATTGTTCCTAGTGTTTACACACCCAACCAAAGGTGTTGGTGAAAACATTTTGAGGCCATGATGATTCATTTCAAAGAGACTGAGTGTTGCAACTTTCAACTAAGGCACATTGCAAGATTTGGCAACGACCGAGATTGGGTCACCAATTTGAACAAGATTGAATATCCAGAAAGTGAGAGAGGAATTTGTGGGAAGAAGAAACAAATTATTGTAGCACTTGATAGATCATTTATATGTCTCTTGAGCTCCGAGAAACAACATGGAAAAGATTGATAATTTTTGCAATTTGTGCACATTAACGGTTGCACCGGTCCAGAGTGGTCTAGAACATTCAAGAAAGTTGGGGAGATAAATGAGTTTTTTCTTGGAGTTTAACCGCCCAACAAGAGCTATTGGTGTAGATAGTCCATGGCCATAATGATTTTTTTCAAAGATATTCACAATTATAACTTTCAACTGAGGCACATTGCAAGATTTGGCAACGACCGAGATTGGGTTGCCAATTTTGAACAAGGTGAAATCTCTAGAAAGTGAGAGAGGATTTTGTGGTCATCTAAAACATGATCATATAGCATTTTATATAATATTGATATGTCACACAAGCTCTGATAAATGACCCAACAAAGATTGATATTTTTTCACTTTATGCACCTTAAGGGTCGCACTGGTCCAAAATGTTCAAGCGAGTTGGGGAGTCAAATGATATTGCTCTTGGGGTTTACCCACACAACTAGAGTTGTTGGTGTAGACTTATTCAAGCCATAATGATCAATTTCAAAGATACACAATGTTGCAACTTTCAACTGAGGCACATTATAAGATTTGGAAGTCGAGATTGGGTCGCCAATTTTGAACATGGTTGAATCTCTAGAGAGTGAGAGAAGCTTTTGTGGGAAGTGTCAACATGATCCTGTAGCACCTAACAAATTTTTGATACCTTATACGAGATTCAAGAAATGAACTGAAAATGATTGACAATTTTTTCACTCTGTGTATCTTAAGGGTCGCACTGGTCCAAAGTGGTCTAGAACATCTAAGCAAGTTGGGGAGCCAAACGAGGTTGATCTTGGGGTTTACCCAGCCAAATGGAGTTGTTGTTGTAGATGGTTTTTTCCATAATGAGCTATTTAAAATATATGCATAGTTGAAACTTTAAACTGAGGTACTATTAATTTCTAACCATTGTATCGATTGCAAAATCCTTTAATCAAGGTGAAATTGTAATGGAATGATCTAATTCCTTTAACAAGGATCACTTTTAATAAGGTCACAGTTAACAGTGTGTATTGTAACCTTTAACAAGGTTGTCTCCTCACAGAGCTCACTTCAAAAGAGTGAAAATTGGTAGCATGTTACTAGTGGTTTTTCCCATATTGGGTATCCACATTAAATCCTGGTGTCATACTTGTGTGAATGTTATTTGATGTGTTGTATTGTTAAGAGTTTTATATTCTGCAAGTTTTTTATTATTATTAAGGTAAATATAGGTTTTGAAAGGACCCTAAAACCTTTTACATAAAAGTACTAGAGATAAGCATGAACAACCCTTACACATATAAATCCTGCTACAAAATAAAAGCAAGACCCCGACGAACCCCCATTAACCCAAAAAAGGAAAACAAAAAACTTCCAAAAACAAACACAGTTTCCAACACAGAAAAATAAAACCTACTTTATACTTTCGTAGGCTTCCTTAGCCTCTTTCTACACATCTTCCATTTTATCAATTGACTCTTTTAGTGTTTTCATCTCCTTTGGAATCTCTGGAATGTTCCTTTTAATGCCACTATAGGTTCTAGTACCTGGGCCTGAGCTCCCAACTTTGTCATCTATTGTGATGGTAGTATTCTCCAGCAGACTACTCTCCAAGTAGGCATATAAAGCTTTGAGATTATGAACAGAGACTTTGAGCCCCACATTTCTATGCTTGAGAATAATACTTATCATATGCCCATTGTGGTTGATTTGATTTTTTCATGTCTTTCAGCTTTTCTTCCACAAGTACATTGACTCTGGTCATAATCTTGTCATTTCTGTTGTTATTATTTACCTTAATCAACAATTCCTTTTCCATTTCTTCCAGCTTGGTTTTGAAGGGCTCCATGGCTTCTTGCATTTCATTCAAGTGCTGCTTCATGTCCTTCATTTCCTCACTGAGCCAATTCTCCATGTTGGCCCCATGATCCTCCTTGTTCTTTGGAATTCTATCATCAATTTTGAACCCGACCATAGTATTGTGGTCAAGGTCCATTCTCTGTCTTTTCTTCTTTTTGTTACCAGCCTTCAAGTTCAGTTGCTCTATCTGCTCCTCCTTGTCATTTTCATCATTCACTTCATTTTTTTCCTTCTTGTCATCTCCCTCTTTCTCTTCTTCTTATTTTTCCTCTTCTTGGTTTCCGGCTTCATTTACCCTGTTCTCTTCTTCTTCATTCAAGGGAATTTCCTCCTCATTCATCTGGGTGTCCTCCTTTTTCCCATGTTCATCTTTTTCTTTCACCAGAGCCTCCTCATTTATCTCTTGATCATCTTCTTCAGTCATGGTCATTTCCTCCTTATCCTCTTCCTGAATCTCATCTTCATTACCCTGACTATCGAGGGTTTGATCTTCAGATTCCTCCTTCATGTCCTGATTCTCTTTTTTCTTACTCCTAACCCTTTTCTTTGAGTTCTCATTTTTTATATCCAGCTTAATATTCTTTGCATTCCCTTTAACCCTTTTAGGAATGGGTTCTAGGATTTGATTTCTTGTGTATTCTGAAATTAACAAAATAAGCCCTTCATGAAGTACCAGGTTGCTAGCTTTTTTCTATGCTCCATGATACTGTTGTTCAGTGAGCTCAAAAGATAGAAGGGAAATGAGACCTTTTTGTTATGCCTAAAATGATTTGCAAGCACAAAATGAAGGTTGTATATTTTGGAGTAGCAACCATCCAGGGTGAAATACTCAATCATGACAGTCAAAATGTTAGCCTAGTGACTCTTTATTTTATTAGTGCCCACATAATCACCCGTCCCTTTGCTCAGAAAAGCTTCTTCTTCTTCAGATTTTGGGAAGATTTTGAAATCTTGAGTCCCTATGCATTTATTTTCCCTATAAAACTTCATGCCTTCACTGGATAGACCCGTAATCTCTGAAATTATGCTCATAGTAGGAGTAAAAGAGTTAAACCACATATTCACCTTTCCATTCTTCCAGCCGTCTACAAAAATTTTGGTTATTTATTTGTCCCATCCATGCAGTTTCTCCATATACTGGGTCACACCACCCTTCTTCAGCCTTTTCCAGACTTTTTTATTTTGTTTCCACTTCGTACAATCCATCGGCTCCTCCCTCTTCAGACCTCCACCCATTTTAACCGAAGAGTTATGAACTTTTTGAGAGTGAATGGGCAGAAACGCAATACTCTTTGGATTTTTCTATTTCAAAATGGTAGATAAAACCCACAAACCATGTGAGGTAACGTTCTTCATGATTCTCACATCCCTCAACTGACAGCTATCATCACTCTTAATCTTAAGTGATCTACTCATCATACATTTTGGTTTTAATTGAGCCTTCAATATGATTAAGCTTATCATACCTCATAAGACTTAATATCTCCATATTGAGATCTGCTTCCCCTTTTCATGATTGAGTGATGTCAATTTGGGCCTCCACATTAGAAAATCCATCCACCAACTTATTTCCTTCCCTAAACACATGGGTTGTATGACTTTCCTTAAAAATAAGCATTAAGGGTTTAATTTTATCAATTATGTGGCCAATTGTCCAAGAAGCCTCATTCTTGCCATTAATACAATTTATTATGTTTAGTGAATCTCCCTCCAACCAAAAATTTGAATAACCCATATCTTTAGCCATGATAACGACTTGAAGAGCTACCTTTTCTTCAGCAACATGATTTGTCTGAATTCCCAAAGGGGCAGCAACAACTCCCAGACAATTTCCAGCCAAGTCTCTTATTATGCCTCTCACTCCAGCTCTTCCTGGATTCCCTTTAGCTGCTCCATCAAAGTTACCTTTGACCCAACCAGTCGGTGGTGTTTTCCATCTTATGTTTTCCCTCAAATTTAAATCCTTGTCTTTATGCCCCTGATTTTTCCTATTAAGAATATCATTTAAGATCTGAGTGTTCTTAAGGGGGAGTCTCTGGGGAGAGAAGCTTTAAAATTTTCTAGCAAATTTCTACCAATATAATTGGCCACAATCTCATGGGATGAGGTTTTTTATCTAAAGACTATTATTTCTCTCCTTCCAAATTCTCCAAGTGAAGTGTGGAAGAAACAACCTCTAAAGATCTTTGGTTTCTTTACCAGTAAAGGGGCAATGCCATTGTTTTACCAAGTCCTGAAAGTTATTAGGTTTCACCCATTCCAAGTTGAAATGTTTGAAGATAGAGTCCCACACTTTACAAGTATAAGTACAATGAATCATGAGATGATTGCAATTCTCAGCTTCATAGAAACAAAGGATACATCTATTAGGCATACTAAGACCCCTTTTACAGAGATTGTCCACTGCAAGAATTTTGTTCTGAACAAGCAGCCAAAAAAACATGTTAATTTTAGGTATAAGCTTATTATTCCAAACCTAAGAACTGATTGGGTGATCTTCCTAGGAGAAGTGAAGGGAAGAAGAAGAAGAAATAGAAAAAATTTCATTTGCCTCCGGACCCCAAATCAAAGAGGCTTGTTCATTATCTCTTAAAAACTAAAGATTAAGTAGTTTATTGACCAATTTGAGGTTCTCATCAAAAGAGCTAAGGTCAACCCATTCCTCATTGATCCAATAATCAGAAACCTTTTCCCCAATTATATATTTATAGTCCAGAATCACTGGCATCCACTCCTACTTCTCATTAAGAGCCTCTTCTTTTAGCCAATTATCATTCCAAAAATTAATCTTCCTGCCATTTCCCAAATTCCATCTTATTCCTTTTCTAATCAGGTCCCTGCCTTTCCTAATGTTGTTCCAAATGAAAGAACCTTTGATATCCAAAGGATTCCTTAACATATCCTCCAAAGAGTTCAAATGGTATTTTCTCTTGATAATAGCGTTCCATTCCTTCCCCTCTTCAAAGATTCTCTAGCACTGTTTTGCCAGCAGAGGCTTATTAGTATTTTTAATACTTCTAATTCCAAGCCCTCCAAACTTCTTTGGTTTACACACCACCTCCCATGCCACAAGGCTTAACCTCTTCTTCTCTTCAACTCTAGAGCAGAGGAATATTTTCTGGATTTTTTCAATCAAGTCAGCAAACTTTTGAGGAATTTTGAAAAGACTAAGCACATAGACTGGAAGGTTTTGAAGAGTTAATTTCAAAAGCTAAACTTTTCCAACTTGACTAAGAGTAGCTCCTTTCCATCCTACCATCTTGTTGTGAAATTTTTCAAGGATGCCATTCCAGAAAGAATCATCAAATTTATGACATAAAGGGAGACCCAAGTAGGATGAGGGGAAATTCCCAATCTTGCAACCCAAAATGGTAGAGATCTTCCTTTGTCTTTCTTTAGGAGTATTGCTGAAAAAAAGGAAATTTTCTCCTAGTTTATAGATTGACCAGAGGCGTTAGTATAGGTATTCAAAGCCTTTTTCATATTCCTTGATTCCTTAATAGAGGCTTCCCCCATCGTGATAGTGTCATCAAAAAAATGTTCATGAGAACATTTCTGCAAAGCAGCGGAATGTTGGAGACTAGAGATCTGACCTGTTATCACCATACTATTGATATATCTCCCAAGGCTTTCCACCATTATAGTAAAGAGAATGGGGGAAATTGGATCACCTTGTCTCAGACCTCTAGTGGGATGAAAAAAATTGGAGGATCTCCCATTAACAAGCACAGAAGAAGTCATAGTAGAAACCAATTGTATTATAATTCTTATCACATCTTTATCAAAGCCAAAATACCTAAGGATATTAGAAAGAAAAGAACAATCCACTCTGTCATAGGCTTTTGAAAAATCCAATTTCATCAGGAATCCTTATTTTTTAGAGGCATGGAGAGAATGAATATTCTCATGCACCACAATAATAGAATCTAGGATCTGTCTTCCCGGAACAAAACTATTCTGTTGAGGAGAAATTAGATTAGGCTGTAATCTCAACAATCTAGTGGTAATGACCTTCAAAATGATTTTGAATAAAGAGTTACAAAGACTTATTGGTCTAAAGCCATCAGAAGTATCAACTCTAGGTTTTTTAGGAATGAGAGCTATAAAAGTTGAATTTAGTTCCTTTAGAATGGATTTAGTTCCAAAGAACTCTTTAACCATTGAACAAACATTTTTACCAGTGATGCTCCAGAACTGTTGGAAGAAAAAAATCTGAAACCCATCAGGACCTGGAGATTTCTCTCCTTCAAAAGAAAAATTAGCCTTCTTAATTTCAATATCTAAGGGAATAGCTTTTAATAGGACATTGGAAGGATGATCCACTTTACAAGGAATTGAAGAAATTAATTTCCTTTGGTCTTCTAAGTTAAGATTTTGATCTTTAGATAACAAGGTCGCAAAGTACCCTATCATTTCTTCCCTTGTTTCCTCTTCTTTAGTAATTTTACCTTTAGTAGCAGACAACTATTTATTTCCTTGTGTTTAAGAGTAGAAAGATGGAAAAATTTGGTATTCTTATCTCCTTCTTTCAACCATAGAGATCTGGATCTCTGCCTCCAGAAAGTCTCCTCTTTAGCAATGATATTGTGAAGATCCGCAAGGACAAAATTCTCTTGGTTTTTCAATTTTTCAGTTAGGCCATTTCTTTGAATTTCCTCCTAGATTTCTTTTAGGTCCATTTGGGTTTTATTTTTGGATTGGAAAATCTCCCCATAGACATTCTTGTTCCAGTGTTTAACATTAGATTTCACATTAGCCAATTTCTTAACCACTTTGAACATTGCAGTTCCTTCCACCTTAATATTCCACCAATTCCTTATTTTATTTTCCAGATCAAGGTGGTCTAGCCACATCTTCTCAAATCTAAAGGGAGCATTTATTTTGCTTGTGAAGGGAATAGCATTAAAGGAGATAGGAAAATGGTCTAAACCAATTTTGGTAAGAGAAGAAAGGGCACAAGAGAACTTAGTATACCACTCCAGATTGATTAGCACCCTATCAAGATTAACTTGAATAAGTTCAGGTCCCACCCTATGATTATACCAAGTGTAATTAATCCCTTCCAAATCAACATCCAGTAGCCCTTCATTAATAATGAAATTCATAAAATCTACCCTACTTCCACTTGTGATAAATTTCCTCCCATTTTATCTTCTTGCTTTAAGGGAGTATTAAAGTCTCCCATTATTAAAAATTTGTTCTCTAAACTGGTTTCCATCAGAGCATGCAACTTCTTCCAAAGCTTAAGTCTTCCAGATTTAGTATTGGGGGCATAAACATTAATAAGGGTCCAAGATAAATTATCCTTTAAACTCCAAACTTTGGCTACAAGAAAATTTTTCTCTTCTTTTAGGAGCTGACAGTCAAAGCAAGATTGATTCCAGAAGATAGCCAATCCCCCAGAAGCCCCTTCAGATCTACTACCAAAACAATTCCCATTTTTTAACAATTTCAAATTCTCAATTTTTTCTTTGATTATCTTAGTTTCGTGAATCAAAAGGATGTCCGGTTTAGAATCTCTAACTAAATTCCTAACTACATCTTGCTTATGAGGACCATTGAGTCCTCGAACATTCAAGGAAATAATCTTCATTTAAGGATTGGAGAGAAAACCTGATGGATGGTGATTTGTTTTCCATCAGCAATATTCTCTTTAGCTTCCTCTTCCCTTTGATTTTTCTCTGATTTTCTTCCTTTTTCTGGTTTTGGAGTTCCTATATCTGCTTTCTGCTGACCTCTTATCAAGACTCTTGGTTTTTGACCTCCATTCTTTTTTATCAACTTCAAATTGGGATTCCCCATTGAGGAGCTCTTAGTTTTCTTTCCTGAGTTGGATTTTATCTCATAAGCAGAGTATTTTCCTTCAGGGGATTTTGAGCCTTTCTTTCTTGATCCCTTCTTTGAGTCTCCCATAGTTGACCAAGAGTTTTCCTTTTCCTCTGGATCTATATTTTTCTATTTATCATTCTGATTTGGATCAGTTGGGGAGTCCTTTTTGCTTCCCCTAGTTGTATCATTCTCCTTTTCTAATTTTTCCTCTGACCTTTGTGTTGTTTTATTTTCCATTTCTACCAAAATATCATCTTCTTCAGAGTCCCTTTCTTTTTCTTCTCCTTTGGAAGGAGTCTGATTTTCATCTATCCTTGATTCATTCTTTTTTGTTTCTCCTATGAAAGGTTCCCCTTTTTCTTTTGCAGATGTATTATGACTTGAGGATTCATTTGTCCTTTCTTCAGGAACTTGCTTTACTGATTCTTGTTCTTGTGTTATTTGTGCTTCCCCTTTTTTCTCCTTCTGATTATTCTCATTTATTTTTTCATACATGCTTTTATCCATCTGATCCCTATTTCCATCCAAAGTTTTTGAAGGATATTAGTTTCCTCTATTTTTCTTTTCCATTCTATTCTTTGTCCTTTATTTTGATCCTGGTCCTTCTTCTTTTCCTTTTGAGGCTTCTGGGGGCAATTTTCAGCCCAGTGACCTAATTTTTTACATATGAAGCATGTGAAAGGCATAGATTCATATTCAACCTCTTGGATCCATGACCCTAGTTTCAATTTCAGGGTTATCACATGAGGAAGATCTACATTATCCTGAATGTTAACACAAATCCTTGCATACACTTTTCTTGTTCTAGCTTTTATCATTCGATCAATAGATAGAAGCTCCCCAAAGGCACCTGCTATAGAAATCAGAATGTCCTCATGCCAATATTCTAGAGGCATCCCAAGTAGACGAACCCAAACTAGAGCTGCTGTAAAAAAAATACCATTATAGTCCAGGCTGGTCGTCAATTTTTGCAGAGATAAGGAAGATTTTCCCATCATCCAAGGACCCCCACATAAAAATTTAGAAAGGTCTTCCCCATTTGAAAATTCAAAGGAGAAAAAACTTTTAGGGATAGACGCAATATCAACTTGACCTTTCAGCCTCCATTTCTTGTCTACAAAGGATCTGACTAAATCTATATTCAGTCTTGGGCCCAAAAATTTGCCAACCAAAGTAGAAGCCATGATTGAAACAGTGTGGTCCACTAACATATTAGGTATATCAATACCAAACTCTCCTTTCAGTGGTTTGTTAAAATATTAACTTTGGGGAATATAGACTTGCTCGAGGGTTTTATACCAAAGAGACCTACCCATTTCCCTTTCCCTTGAATTAGTGGAGAAACCATGTGACTTACCTTCGGATGATTCTCCCCCAAAATTCAAATCTTTTGATATTTTTACCTCTGGCCCCATTTCTGACCCATTATCCTTGCTAGATAGTACCAAAGTAGATCCTCCATCTTTTTCCATAGATCTAACAACATAATCAACCTCTTCTGTCGTAGATCCCGCAACAGATCCATCAGAGCTCCCAATTTTCCTCTAGTTTCAAAATTCAAAATTCTTTCTCCTGCCCTTTCCTCTCCTCCTCCTCCCTCCTGCTCCTGCTCCATATAGTCCAGTATTTTTAAGTGTTCCTTATTATTCTGCAAGTTTATTACTTTAGGATAGTGAACTACAAGTTTATGTTAATGATTATATGTTATAGAGACCGAGTGGATTGTTGAGTAGATCTAAGTTGATGAAAGTGTTTGAAAATTCAATTGGTACATCTGGACCTAAGGATAACTAATTCACCCCCTACCCCCTCTCAGTTGTTCTAAATCATTCTAACACAGAGTATAGTCAGTACATCATATCTTGGGACATTGACATGGGGAGAAATGAAAGGAGCTACTGTGGAAAAATATCAAGACACTAAGGAAGAACTTAAAGAAAGTATGGTTGAGGTAAAGAAGGAAGTTGAGACTGAGGATGAAGCTAAGAAAGAAACTAATTTATCCATTCTTGTTTCTTCAAATCTACTATTGGAAAGTGATAGTAAATCTATCAATACTAATGTTGATGGCATGGATGAGGATGAATTAATGAAATTTTCATTCATATCCTTTTCTAATGCTTATGAGAGATTAAAATAGAGGATGGAGATAAAGACAAAAGTATTGGACAGGGTAGTAGATAGAATCAACAACATTCTAGTCATACCTTTCACCTTTTAGGGAAATGATATAGTGGATAATTTGAACAAAGTCCTTGATGAATTTGATGTTAACTTTACTTATTTGGAGATGGTTGTCGCTATGAAAGTTGAGAGATAATACATGGAGAATAAGTTAGAGGAGATATGCTAGTTGTTAAAGTGGTATGTCAGCATATTAGACACCACTATCTCTAGTATTTGGTCTTGCATCGAGCATGGAAAGAAGATATATAGCTACTACATAAACCCTTCCAGGCATGTAACATAATGTGTTGGATATAATTCATAATGATGAGAAGACATTGGGTGACTTGGCGAAGGATTTTGGGTCCTCCTCACAATATATTACAGAGATGGATAAGGAAGTGTCCAGGTTACTGGACAAAATTAGTGCGCTTAAAACTGAGAAGTCAAGAGTGTTGAGGATATTTTCTATGTTGAGGAATATGCTTACTCCTAAACTATCAATTCTATAGAATACCTTGAGGACATAGATATACCAAAGAATTCCATTGATGAAGCTCTACCTATGGTACTAAAGGATGTAGAGATCTCATCCTTTACTTTGAATGGCCTTATTCATGTTGGTCAGACCTTGGAGAAGACATGGAAAGTGGATATAAAGATCTTGGAAACCTCTTTTCAAGATAATCTTCATATGGTATCATTTTTTAGTGAGAAGCTCTACAATTTTGATGTGCATATAGTTTAATTTTTAGTATACCTTTTTCATTGATGTAAAAGGGGGAGTAATAAGTGTAGTACGAAAAATGTAGAGTCAATAGTTTTTCATTAGACACTTAGTTATTTTTCACTAAGTGTTTCCATCAATGCCAAACGGGAAGATTTTTGGCAAGTGGCCTGATGAGTATAGCATATAGGTTGTCATTTATGGAAACACTACTCATTGGCATGGTTACTTGGAGTACAATCTAGTTTTGGATATTATGTTTGGAAAAATAACTAAGTCTAGGAAGCAATTGAAAGGGTACAGTTGTATAGTTTTTCTTGGAAAGCACAGTATGTGACGAATTAAGTCATGCGAGCTTAGAGGAATGTATTATGGGATGTAGCAAACCTTCATTTAAGGTCGCTTGTATTTTGGAGTTGACTAGAGAGAGTTACATCTTGATGACATTATGCAAAGACAATACAGTGGTGCTACAGGGTAGATGAGTGGTCACAATGTTTAAGGGAGTAACATGTGGATTCTAGAAGTGCTACTTTAGGTTTAGTTTGGGTCCTACCCTATCCTTTTTTATATATGATCTTTGACTATGTATTTTCTATTTGATTATGTGTTGGACACATTTTGTGATGTATTTATGATCCGAGTGGAAAATTTATGAGATTGAGTATATATGTGAAGATGTTTTGATATATGAAGATATGTGTGGAATAGACAGGTGTATTATGATGTCATAATTAGATAGGGGATGTTGCGAGCTATAACTGGAAATACTTAAGCATAGAAGATGCTTGTATAGTTCACTTTGTGATAAATATTTGTAAAGATAGTTTTGGATTTTAAGAGCAGCGATTTCCTTGTATTACCCTTGACAAGGTTTTTGTCCTTTAACAGGGATATGTACTAAATGTAATATTCAGCTCCTAACAGGGAAATTATACTCATAGTGAATTATTTGTGGGTATCATCCCCATCGAGGTTTTCCCTTGGCCATGGTTTCATCATTAACAAATCATGGTGTTATGATTTTCTTACTTTATGTGTATGTTCTTATTTCAGTAATTGCATGGTGAAGCATGAATTTGTTAAGTTAGAAATTAAAGTTTTGTAATACTGATTCACCCCCTCTCAGTATTACTAATCCTAACACCTATGATAAATGTATGTTTGATGCACTTGAGGAGATTCTGGTGTTGATGGAAATCTTTACATGACCAATATTCGGAAGAAAATGACTTTTGGTGGATGATCTATGAGGAAATTTATGCTTCTACATTTATTTATTTGAGCGTTTCTATCTATCCTCCCCCGTGATTGTATTTAAATTGTGCCCCTTTGTAGGACCTAAGTTACTCCATTGGTACTTAGAGATAGAGTGTTGTGTGTTGTAAAATTCCTCTATTTTTTATCTTTCTTTTCAAATTGTCATGTATTTAATTTAAACATTTGGGGAGATGCAAAATGTTGAAAGCATTTAGGCCTTCTTCCATGTTGACCCAAATTTTTATTTTTCTTTGTTTTCATGTGCTCTCGTTTGGATAAAAACACCTAGGCATTGATTAAATACCCATATGTAGTTATATAATAATTTTTTTTACTATTATGGGTTTTGATGCCAAATAATCATACAACCCTATCTTTTCTTTCTTTTCTTAATTTTTTTGATATCATGTGTCACCTATTATGGGGTGACATTCCATGGAAACATCTCATTACGTTGTCATGCCACGATGTCTCTTTTTCTCCTCAAAAAGTATTGTTTTCTCCTCTAAGCAACATGGTACATTCTAGGGGGGGCTATTATATCTTATTATCTTTATACCTAAAGTCTTTCTAAAATTATAATTTTTTAAATCTATTGTGTTACTTCATGGGGGTCAATCCACCTATTAGATCTATCACCCTATTGTACGACCATATAGATTTACTACTTGTATTGGAATATTATTTCCCCTGTCATATGGCTAGATAGATCTACTAATCATATTGATGATGTCTGAATCTCTCACGCTATTGTATAACTATCTATCCTTTTCTACTTATATCAATGTAATTAATATTTTCCTATTGTATGGTTGTATAACACAACAAAATTTTATACCCATAATGGCATACCATCAATGATCACTATCTTATTATTATCTTTCTCTTTCATTAATCATGCTTGTCTGCAACTTGCATATGATATTTCCCTAGGGGAACCCCATATGGAAAAAGGACCCTTAGGTAAGTTTTGTGTAAATTTTAGCTTGCATATTAAATTTTTATATTGTACCTAAATATAATAGGGATTATAAATATGGTTACCTAAGGTGTATGCAAGATAATCTTCCATCTTTCAATGCATATTTGGAAGGAAGATGACTCAATAGGCTCAAGTAAGACTTAAGTTCTAAGTGAGTGTAATGATCATTCATTATATGATTAAGAATGAAATGGATTTGACAAATTAATCTGATGATGAGAGATAAATGAATAAAGTATGCTAAACTAGATAGTTTTGGGAAAATATAGGCTAACATAAATAGATAGAAACTTGTAATTACCAGATATAGAAACCCAAAAATGTAGCAACCTAATATCTGAATTTGAGGTTGTTCTAGGTGGAACACAATTCTTTGGGTGTTCTATTCCAAGGAATAAAAAACCTAAGACATTTTTTCCCTATGAATCTACCCAAAATTTTGATGAATAGTCACGAAGGTCCCGACCTTCCTAGATCTATTTTGACAGTTGTATCGCTTGTACCTACACACTGAAAAATAGAGAAAAGGTTGTGGAAATGGATTTTCCCTGGTCAACCCCTTATTTAGTAATCAACCTTGAAAATAAAATAATATTTTATAAAGGAAAGTAAATTTGAAGGTAAATTCTAGATCTACATTTCCAATACCTTCATGAACAGATATTGAGATTGCACATGTTCATGAAGATTCTTTAATGTCACTTGTGTTGAAGTTGTTCACCTTATAATGTAGAATGGAATAAAGGATTCCTTAACAAATATATGGATCTATGAATGTCACTCTTAGATCTCAACTATTATTATGCTTGATTGAACACTTTCTATAGACGAAGAATGAATGAGAATGGATAAAGGAGCTTCTTTCTTTCTTTAGAAATCTTCTACTTGGCCATCATGGGAGAGAAGTTTGCTTCAATAGAGAATATTTCCTTAGCATTTCCTTAGATTCTTGGAGAAAGACTAGATCTTGCATACTTGCCCTCAACTATTGAATACACTTGATTTCTTGAATGAAAAATCTTCACTATGATTACTTCAAAATAGTAATGGATAGAAAAAAAAGGAGAGATAAGGTTTTTATATAACTCATCTCACATTTTAGAATTCAAATTAAGCCACGCTAACTATGGGATCTAATTTCTCACTAAAAGACCGCAACAGGGCTCCTATTCAAAACATGGCCCATTCCTCAAGGATTGGGCATTTTGTTCCTAGGAAAAAGCACCAAAACTTCAATGGGAAGATAGGAAGATATGTAAGATACCATATTGGGAAGAAATAGGTAGTTGGATGAAGCATAACAGACATGAAACCTTACAATCACAAAAATTGGGCCTAACTAAGAATCCAATCATGGGTCCTAAGTTGTTAGGACAGTACATTTATCCCCCACTTTGATGGGATTATGAGACAAAACTCATGCTTGCCATAAAGTATATTAATGCATTGGAATAATTTCATCAAGGTTAAGGAGACAAGGAAACACCAAGCCCCCAAGTGACTTGGATCCTTATCAAATCCAAAATCATGATGAAAAAGGAAAAATGAGAGAGAGAGAGAGAGAGAGAGAGAGAGTAGCCTAGTAATGTAATGCCTTACTATGGATCATACGAAGGGAAAATGTTGAAAAAGATGGAATTGGTAGTCTAGTAAACTATGAGATACTAGTCAACTCATCAAAAGGGATCACTTCTTAAGGAAATAATTCTCCATTTAGGGATCCAAAAAAGCAATCAATCAAAGGACCAAAAGAAAGAAGTACCAGTCTTAGGATCTACTAAATAATACACAAGGAATGATAATGTAAAGATAAATAC
This sequence comes from Thuja plicata, assembly GCA_018584345.1. Classification (NCBI taxonomy): domain Eukaryota; kingdom Viridiplantae; phylum Streptophyta; class Pinopsida; order Cupressales; family Cupressaceae; genus Thuja; species Thuja plicata. Next base: position 797,487 of record MU228472.1, on the reverse strand, counting down.
AAGGAAATCATTGTCTCCTTAGCCATCTACATAAGAATATTGTATTGAATCAATGTATGTATGTGCAAAATTTAAAACAAGGAGTGAAGTGTATGTCCCCATGTTAAAGCAATTACAAATTCCTTAATCGGAGAAATTTCTTTAATGGATCATACATGTACCTACAAGAAATGTTTCCACTATGAGATGTCCCTAAGCAAGGAAACATAAAGGGAAATGAACACATGACAAAAAGAGCATGGAAGGGATCTACTAACTTTGGGGTCAGTATGATCATATGATAACTCATGTATATAATAATTATATCGAAATGAATTTTCATCATCCCCCAAAGGTAGAAGAACTACAAGAACAATGGAATAAGGTAACATAAGAGGTATGAAGAAGAGTCTTTTTGGGCTAACATCACATAGACCAAAAAAAATGGTAGCTATTATTTTTCATCATCCCCAATTAGACAACACAAAGTAACATTTATAAATAGTTTCAAATGCACAACATAACACATACATAATAAAAATTATATAAATAGAGAAATATCATGATAGTTTGATTCCTTTATCATCTTGCGCCAACAGAGAAACAAGGGTCATCTAAATAAATCTAGACAAAACATAAAAAAAGAAGAACATCATGGGGGTATCACATTACAATAGGAAAACACAAATAATACATCATACATGAGGAGCTAATCAAGCACATCACCTGCCCCCATATCAATCTATATCATTTAGGGAAGGTGGGAAACATGCAAGAGGAGTAGCATAAATCATGACAGATTGAACAATAGTTAGTTCCAAACAAGGACCATGCTCTAAGGATGAGTCACTTTATTTGTCAAAAGGATTAAGAGATAATTTGTTTAAAAATATAGTAGGTAAATCATGATTAATATCAATAAGCTTGTACATATCATCAAAATCACTACCATGAACATCATTTGCATTAGAAACATTGAAATCATCATCAAGAGTAGCTTCTAGATCTAAATTAATAAAAAAGGGATCTATAATCCAAATAGAGTCATCAGGTTTGTTTAGTTTCATATTTTTTAGATTAACTTCCTCCCTTGAGTTAGGCATATGTTGATCAAAGAGAATCAAAGCATAAGTAGGTGTCTTAGGGGAGGAAATATTTTTGGAATCATGCACACAGGCTCTAGCACAATGTTTATAGTAACAATAATGAGCACAATAGTTACATTTAGTTTTGTTTGAGATTTTTTTGGTTTAGGATAAATAAAAATTGGGCCCTTTTATTCTTTAGGAGAAATATTGGAAGGCACCACACTAGGGTGAGAGATAGAAACTATTGAATATTTTGATCATCACATCATATTCATCATATAAATCTTGTTAGGCTCATCTAGTGTAAATATGTCCTTTAGTTATAATATTCATTATACAAGTAGGATTTATAAGGACTCCATGCAAAGAAAGACCACTAATCTTTAAAAATATGTAAGGACTCCATGCGAAGAAAGACAGCCAACATTCTACATTCTACATGCAAGCATTTATACATCTTTATGGGTAGCGAATTTGAATCCATCTATAAAGATTTGACAAGCGAGGTTAATATTTACATTTGTCTTTCTTTTACATGATTTTATTTCAATTTAAGGTTAATTCATAAATGGGGGCTTGACCAAGGAAATCTCCTCCCCCCCCCTAACAAACTCCATTTTTCTTGTGTGTAGGAGAAAATTTGCAAGTTTTCAAGTTTTTAGGATTGAATTCGACTGATTTAGGGTTATAATTTCTGTCAGACATTCAAATCTCAAATTTTTTATAGTGAAGGTAATAATAAACCTTGACCTATACCCAAGTATGACCTATACCCTCCAAGTCGACCTGTTATAAGGACCTTCAAATTTTCACAGTCAACAGATTTCAGCTTGCAGGTTCCAGATCTAGTGTAGTTTCAATTTCTATTGCAATCTGCTACTCTATTTCCAAATCTGATCTTGTGACCTCTACTATCCCTCAAGGCGATTCTAATTTCCTCTTTTTCATTTGACAACACTTACTATGAGATATCATATTAGGTCATATTATGTTCTTGTACTTTACTTGCATTGCATTTAATCAATCAACTAGCCTTAGGTGATTTAATCAAACACACACAATCTTAATTGGCATTAATCAATATCAATAAACAAACAATAAAGGGAAAGTAAAAACACTAGAAAAGGGGATCTTTTGGGACATTCACTCTTGAAAGGCCTTAAATTTTGCATTAGTACCCCTTATATCCATTTGGGTTGTGCTAATCTAATTTGGTTTCTCTTTAAGGTTATATTTAGGGAGACATATTTCTCTTTCCCTAATGTACAAAAAAAAAGAGACTAGGTGGTTTAACATTAATACATATAACACTCGCCACCTTCTTCCTTCCTCCCTTTTTATGTTACATTTTGGTGAACTTTACACTTTCATGATTTATACCTTTTGATTAGGTTGGTTAGATCATTTTTGTGTGATCTCCCTTTGCATCTTCATTGTTCTTCCATCTCTATAACTACTTTTTTATTTTTTATATTATATGCATTTATATTGCATTGTCTTTTCTTTGCATCCCTTTGTGTATGAGATTTACACCTTGAGTCCAAATTATAGTATTTTGGTTAGAAGAATTCATAGGCTCATTGGCACTTTTGATCCCAAACCCTCCTCCTTTCCTAGGAATCTTGATGAGACCAATTTTCTCACTCATGATCCTAATCCTCTCACGAAGAACAATTCTTCTCATTCTTCCCATGATGAAGATGAATCCTTAAGAGTTCATCCTACTCAAATTGACAAATTCACCCAATAATTTGAAAAAAAATGGAACATTGGTTAGCTCAAGAGAATCATAGTACTAAGACTATTTCCTCTTTAAAATCCTTAATGAATCTTTCTCATAATGATGAACATGGTCTTCACCTCTTGCGTGGCATTTCACATATTATATATTATAATGTCAAATCCATGTTTGAATATGCTCAAGACTTGGGTTATGTTCCACCCACTACACATGTTGAAACCTCTTTTTCTATCTCTACTTCCATTCCTAGCATCTCCACTTATGCTCCACCACTTATCACAGCTTCAATTCAACCTTCTAATCCCATACATGTAAGTCTTCCTAATCTTATTTTTCCATCACTTCCCACAAGTGTCCTATGTGTTTCATTGCCCACATTTGCACCTTCATATCATAATTCCCCCTTTTTATATTCCAATATCCCTTCTACCAATTATCCTAATGTGATTTATTCCTCTTCAAACATTCCTTCCACTTCCAATAATAATATTCCAAATATTTCCAATATTTCTCCTCATATCATTTCTTCTACCGATTTCACCATTAATAGCCTAGATCAAACTGTCTCTTCCTTGTAGAGAAAACTTGCTTCCTTGACTCAATACAAATTCAATATTCCCACATGTGACATTCTAATCCTTTTTCCTTAAACATTATCTGATTTGTTATCCCTCAAAATGTTGAGATTCTTCATCCAGAGACTTATAATCAGAAGGGCGATCCTGTGACTCATGCTAAAAATTTTCAAACCTTGTTAAGTGATTTTTCTCATGACTATAGGTTCATGACCAATTTGTTCACTAGGACATTTCAAGACAAAGTATTTCAATGCTATTGTTCCCTGCCTCCTATTCCATTGATTCCTTTGAAAAACTTGCTAATGCTTTTATTCAACAATCTCAAAACAATATTGGTCCTCAAATATCTTGGACTAATTTAAGGTGTTGTAAACAAGGTGTTAAAGAAAAAGTTAGTGAATTTATGGTTATATTTAAACATTTGCATGCTTGTATTTCCTCTCATGTTCCTGATGTTGTTATACAACACATATTTATTTCAAATTTCCAAAAATCCATTAGAGATAAGATTCTCCTTACCGAGTTTTCTTCTTTTTCACAATTATACATAGTGCTTCATCATTATCAACTACAAGTGAGTCAGTTTGAGAGAAACACTCCAATGGATCTTATTACCATTGATAAGAGTGGTGTTTCATCTCATCCTAACAATTTTTATAATCCTAACAACTACATCAAGATCAACAAATCATCCAACATAGTAAATCAAGCGGTAGCAGCATCCAAAGGTGTGACTACTTTTTCCTCTATTTTTATACCTTCTTGAAATTTTACTCCTTTATCTGAATCTTTCCATAATGTGATGATGAAGTTACTAAATGATAATATTATTAAGCTTCCTCCTATCAAACCAATTTATCTAGGAAAACCGCTTCCTCGATCCTTTGATTCCAAATCCTTTTGTCAATACCATCACCAAGCCGATCATGATACTGAAAAGTTTTATTCTTTGAGACATGTTGTCCAAGACCTTATTGATATAATTATATATTTCTTTATGCTAATATCAATTAAGGAAAAAAAATTGTTACACCTCCTAGCCATAATTTTCAAATATACACAATCTGTTTCTATCTCATTCAACTAATGCTATTGTGTAACCTTCTTCTTTTGCTACTGACATTACTTATGATGATAAATTTGAAGAAGCCAACCATGTTGAGAATGTCCAACCTAAACCTTTACCTCAACCTTAACCTCAACCTCAACTAGGAATCACCTTTGATCTTATTGAAATAATTAAAGCGTATGATGGTCCTCTTTACATTACTGCTAGGGTTGTTGGTATTCCTTCTCATGGTGTTCTTGTTGATTCCACTTGCATGGTGAATGTTATAACTGAAGAGCATATTTTAGTAAAAATTTTAAAAAGTATTCCTATGATAAATATGATGTCTTAATTAAAACTTGCAATGGTTTCCTTTATCGTCCTCATGGTTCTCTATATTTTTATGTGGGCCTTTTTGGTAAGATTGTGGATACCACCTTCATTGTTATTCCTACCTCTGATCAATTTCAAGTCAATCTTGGTCTTCCATGGATGTCCTACATGAATTATATTGCTTCTCCTATTAAAAATGTCTTAAATTCCCTCATGATGGTGAGATCAAGACCATTAACCATAGTCTTTATCATCCTTCTAGGCCTCAAGACTATGTTGACCTTGATTTCTTTTGTCCTTCTATTCCTCAATCACCTCCAACTTGTCCTAAATTATCTTTTATGATCATACCAAGACTTCAACTCTAAGAATATTGTTGAACTTAGTAAACCCAAAGTTGATCTTAGTCATGGTATTCTTCCTATACCACCAATTCCTCCTTTATCAACTTCTCCACATACTATCTTCCCACCTAAGGAAGAAAAGGCGCATATTATGATTAATCCCACTCCACCTCAAATATATAGCAAGACCAAACATAATAGACATGTTCATGCTCATCGTCTCAAACATCAAGCTAGAGCCCATGCACACATCTATTGGAATCCTTCTTCACCTCATACACCTCACGCTTCACATTCCTTTGATCAACCCATGCTTGAACCTACGGAAGAAGTGAATAATAACAAAGGTCAAATGAATAAACATGATGATTCTACTCGTATCTTAGATTCTACCAAAATTAATCTTGATGAAGAATATACTCTTGGTGATGATTATATGCATGCTAGTGATTCTGATGACCATGAGACTATTGATCTTTATAATGATTTCCAGATTTTATTTCAAGACAATTATCTATTTCTACTAACCCTGAACATAGTGGCCTTTCTTTACAGCAAGGTCCTTGTTTGGCTATTGTTCCCTCTGTTGTGCTTGATGTTTCTCCTCTTGTGAGTTTCCCACCTTCCGTAAACACTATGGACCAAGATGAGGTGGAAGGTGACACACTTGACTAGCTCCTCTTGTATATTGGATCCTTTCTTTTCTTTTTATTGTTTTCTTGTTTTTTGTATGTGCTTCCCCCGTGATGTGTTGATTGTTATATGTTTTGTTTAGATTTCTTTAAATGACCCTCATTTCTATGTTGGTGAAACGTGATAAAAGAATAAAAATTTGCATCCTCATTCTTCTATTTGTACTTCATTTCTTCTATATGTTGTTACATTTTGTGTTGTACATGTGTTATTGTTCGTAAATGTGTCTTTGTGTTGTCTGCTTGGGATGATACAAAATGATAGCACCAAATCTTTTTGTTCCACGTGATGTCGGCCCAAAAAGACTCTTCTTTGTAACTCTTACGTGTCTTTCTTCCATTATTTCATATTTATACTTCCTTTGGGGAATGATGATATTTCATTTAGACATAATATTTCATATATTATCATATGATCATACTAACCCCAGAGTTGGTAGATCCCTTTTGTGTTCTCTTTTTTTTCATGTGCTCATTTCCCTTGATGTATCCTTTTTTGGGGGTATTTCATAGTGGAAATGTATCTAGTGGATGCATGTAAGCTTTGTTAAATACATTTCTCTCATTAAGGTGTTTGCAATAGTTGTAACGTGTGGACATAGACTTTTCTCAAATTTTTCACAGACACACTATGTTTGATGATCTTACATTTGGATCCCTTACGAAAAAACAAATCCATAATGCATGATCCCCACATTTTCATCTTTCGATCCCCTAAGGACACACAAATCCTTATGCCTAGATCAATTTTTTTTGGATTCCTCTTTTGGAGAAATAAATCCTGAGGGTGAATACTTGATGGGTTGACTAGCATGACACACAAACCCGCTAGACTATCAATGCATTCTTTTGCAACATGCCTTTTTGTATGATTCACAGTAAAACAAGCAATCTTACTGGGCTGAGGCAATCACATCCCCTTTTTCCTTTATTTGGATATGTCTCTCTTTTCTTATTTTTGGATTTGATGAGGAATCAAGTCACTTGGGGGCTTGACATTTCCTTGTCTCCTTAACTTTGATAAGATCGTCTTATCCATTTGATCTACTTTACTGTGAGTTTGAGTTTGGCTCATGCTCCCTTTAAAGTGGGGGATAAATTTTCCATCTTAAAACTTAGCACCCATCAATTTGGAATCTCACAGACCTTTTTAGGTCCCATTTTAGTGATCTCCTAGAACATGGATTCTTTTATGCTTGATTTGTCACTTTTTCCTCATTTTTTGTTTGTTTCTGACCGTTTCTTTTGTACCTCTGAGATCCTGAGTCTTTTTTCATGGATTGTACATCCTAGGGTAGAGGTTGAAGTTGACCTATACCTAGGGAATAGGTTGGGGTTGACATGTACTTGAGGCATTTTTTTCATGGGAACTCGGGCCCATTTTGAGGTTTTTCATATTTTCCTGCCCAGTGTTGTCAAACCTTTTTGTTTTGAGACCTAAAATTGGTATTAAAGGAGGCCTTCCCACTTCATTTTCCCATCCACAAATTCAATAATAAATCCAAATTTGCATGCTCAAGCCACTAATTACAAGCTATCAAGTTCGATGTGTAGTCAAGCAGTTCAAGAAAAGAAAGGATTCATTGAAGGCATTCGTTCCATCCAACCAAACATGCATTTCCTTCCATAGATCTGGCTTCTTTATTCATTGGAGATAGTGGAGTTGGTCATTAAGGGGGGAGATCTACATTTGATAATATTGCACAAGAATTTAACCATTCAAGAATTTAAGGGTAATTACATCCATGATCTATGATTTGGCACTTTTAGATCTATTTCTTTTGTGAAGATATAAAAAATCCTATATTCTACATACAAGCATTCATACATCTTTGTGGGTAGAAGATTCCAATCCATCCATATAGATTTAACAAGCGAGGTGAATATTTATATTTGTCTTGATTTTATAGATTTTTATTTCAATTTAAGGTTAATTCCTAAACAAGGGCTTGACCAAGGCAAGCCCCCCCCCCCCAACAAATTCCATTTTTCTTGTGTAGGAGAAGATTTGCAAGTTTTCAAGTTTTTAGGATGATATTCGAATGATTTAGGGTTATAGTTTTCATCGGACATTTGGATCTTATATTTTTGGATAGTGTAGGTATAGGTCAACCTCAACCTATACCCAAGTGCAAATTGTACTCTCCAAGTCAACTTGTTCCCGAAACCTTCAAATTTTTACAATCAACAAATTTCAGCTTGCGGGTTCTAGATCTAATATTGTTTCAAATTATGTTGTAGTTGGCTACTTCATTTTTATATCTGATCTTGTGACCTCTACTAGCCCTCAAGGTGAGTCCAATTCCCTCTTTTTAATATCATAGCACTTGCTTTAAGATATAATATTAGCTCTTTTTATGTGCTTGATTGTTACGTGTGCTTCTAATTTACTTTTATTGCATTTATTCAATCAATTAGAATTACATCATTTAATCAAACACACACAATCTCAATTGGCATAAATCAATATCAATAAACAAATAATAAATGGAAAGTACAAACACAAGAAAAAGGAGATTTTGGAATATTTACCCTTGAAAGGAAAAAGTTGTGTCACACTAAAGGATAACCAAGATGTTTCGGTCGGACAAGGTTCGTCCAAAATTGGTCACGCCAAACACTCGTGTCTGCCAAGTGGCACCACGTGACGATGATGTGGTGAGAGAGATTTGGCCGAAAGGGGTCCGATCGAACCAGTTTTGACCAGAACCCAAAAGGTAACTAGAAGCCAAATATGTTGGATCAATGAAGAAATTGCACATATTTATACAGGGGGTCATTCGGCCAAACTAGGTGCGACCAAAACTACTTGTGTGGCATCCTATGTGGTAGCCAAATCAGAAAAATTTTCATAATTTCAAAACTTCTAACTTCTTTCATTGATTTCTCCATCAAAAATCAACTTTCTTAAAAAAAAATACACTTTTGTAGAGCTCAAAGTCAAGAATATCCCCATATAAGTTTTATAGTGTCTTCATTATATCTAATATATTATAATTATAAAATACTACAAGTAGGTATTTTAACATTCGAGAAGACGTTGATTCAGAAAAAATAGTAAATCATATCAGAAAATTTTAAAAATTACATGGAACACTAGAGGACAAAGTCATCTTCCATAGTATATAATTTTTATTTGATTGGCATAAATTTGATAGGGGAAATAAGGTGGGAGACAAAAAATGTCAATTTCATGTAAGTTCAACTTTGAATAGTTATAAAAAAGAAAATATACATCAGAAACCAATCTTTCCTTTTTCTGCACTGGATATACATGTCATCTAAAACATATTTTGAAATCAGAGGAAAACAAATTTATTTACACAATTTTTTGGTGGGAACTAGACCCCTTGATTTGTAGTATTTTTCAGCAATTGAAAATGGGCATTAAAAATTTAAAAAAATATATCAAATCTTCTACAAAAAAAATTTGAAAAATAATAGGTGAAAACTTCATCCATTTTTACACATTTCATCAGTTTACATCATCTTCAAATTCTAAACAAAAATGTCACTTTTATGATGTTGAAGTTGAACAATTTTGGTGTTGTTAACCTTTTCCTTTATAATAGTGTGACACAGGTTTGTACTTTTACCCCCGGGCTCTTTCTCTTTCCCTAATGTGCATAAAAAAGAGACTACGTGGCTTAACATTAATACATATAACACTCACCATCTTCTTTCTTCCTCATTTTTTTTATGTTACAGGAAAAATAGACTCTGGTATTGGTCAAATGTAAAGGTAAAGGGTTGGCATAAATTTACAAGTCTTCATTAGGAAGGGCAACATAATTTGTTTCCTTGATCATTAAAACCCTCAACAGATATAGCATTAGAATCAATGAGGTCCTGAATAATATTTTTCAAAGGGTAACCCTTCCCAGTATCATGACCAGGTTGATGATGATATTGGAAAAAATCTTTGGGATCAAATTTATTTATGGTTTGTTTGGAAAGATCAATTGGCTTAATGTGAGGAAGTGCTAAAGATATTATCATTAATCAACTTAAACATCATATTATGAAAAGGTTTACAAAGAAATTTAAATTTATGAGAAGGTTTAAAATAAGATGACGAAGGAGCCACACCTTTGGATGATGTTACCACTTAGGCATCAACATTGTTTGATGAATTATTGATCTTGATAAAGCCTTTTGTTTTTTGAAACTTTGGAAAAGCTTGTGACGTGACATAACTCTTATCAACCAAAGCCATTGGAGGAGTTCTCTCAAATCGACTCACTTGAAGATGATAATAATGAATAATTGCACATAACTGAGTAAAAGAAGAAAATTTAGAAAGCAATATCTTACCCTAATGTCTTTTTGTAAATTATCAATGAAAATAAGTTGATTATCAACATCAAGCACAGGATAAGAAATCTAAACATGCAAATGTTTAAATACCAATGAAAACAATCACTTTTTCTTTAATGCCTTATTTATAATGCATTAAATTAGTTAAAGAAATATTAGGACCAATATTATTTTGAAATTGTTGGATGAAAGCATTAGTATATTTTTGGAAAGAATCAATCGAATAAGGAGAAAAAGAACCATACCATTGCAAGGCCTTATCATGAAAGGTTCTCGTAAATATCTTATTCACAAACCTATGGTCATGAGAAAATTCATTACACAATGTTTTAAAGGTCTTAACATGAGTCAATAGATCACCTTTACCATTGTAAGTCTCTCAATGAGGTATTTACATGTATTGAGTAATAACAACATGAATGATATCCAAGGACAAATAACTATCAATGTCACAAGTAGGGATGTTAAACTTGGATTGATTCATAAAGGCATTTTTTTGTTGCAAGGATGAAACCATTTGAGCAAGACTATTGATAGTGGACTCGGTAGAGAGGTTGGTATGAGACATATATGAAATTTTGGGACCATTATGGAAAATGGAAGGAACATTTGAATAGGAAAGTGGAACATTTTTTTAAGTAGTCATGGATGAAGCTTGTGAAACACATGTAAAAATTGAAGGTGGAGTAACAATAGGATTAGGAATTATTACAAGAATAACATGAATATGATTAGTGTTTGAAATAAATGTATTCATGAGAGGCGGAGAATAAGTGGAAATACTAAGTATTAAGGTAGGGATGGGAATTGATGTCTCAACTCTAATACGAGGTTGAGTATAACCTAGATCTTGAGCACAATCCTTAAGAGGTTTAAAGTTACAATCAACAAAGTGTGATATAGTTCTCAAAATTTAATGCCATGTTATTCATTATGAATCAAATTCCTTAAACCTTCAATTAAGGAAATAATTTTTTTATTAGGGTTCTCTTGACTTAACCATTGTTCAAATTTCTCAAATTCATGGAAAATATTATGCATAAGGGTAGGAGGAACACTTAAATATTCTTCATCGTTATGAGAATATTGGAAAGAAGGGTTCTCAACCATAGAAGGAATGTCATTAGTAGGCATGTGTGTCTCATCATGATTCATCAAAAATAAAGAGGAATCGGGATCAAAGGAGCCCATAAGTCTACGAATTCTCTTAAAAGGAATACTATAGGTAGGAATCAATGTTATAACACTCATGCAGAAGAGAAGACAGAAAATATAGATCTAGAAATTAGAAATATGAAAATGAAAAAAAATCATTAAATTTAAGCAATATTAAGTGAATTTCTCATAAAATATAATGAATCTAACACATCTAACTATAAAATGAAAAGTGAGTATCTAAAGCATATAAAGGGGGATATAGAACCACAACCAAAATGGAAATGACATGCATCGAGTTCACCAAAAATGTACATAAAAATAATGGAGATGATGGATATGTCTATCTAAGATGCATGGAAAATAACCCTCCATCTTTATTAATGCACACATGGAAGAGAGATGACCCAATAGGCTCAAGTAAGACTTAAGCACTAAGTGAGTGCAATGGTCCTTCACTATATGATAAATAAGTAAATGAATTTGACAAATTAATATAATTATGTAAGATAAATTAATAAAGTAATATAAGTTAGACAATTTTGGGAATATAAAGAATGATAGAATAGACAAAATCTTGTGATTATCAGAAATGGAAAGTCAAAAAATATACCAACCTAATATCTGAATTTGAGGTTATTTTGGGTGGAACAAAATACCCTAGGCATGTGTTCCAGGGAAAAGAATGCATTGGGAATTTGTTCCAAGGAAATAAAATCCTAATGTGTTTTTTCCCCTAGGAATTTGTCCATGATTTTGACAGATAGTCCTATAGGTCCCAACCTTCCCAGATCTATTTTAATAGTTGTACTATATGTACCTACACATAGAAAAATAGGGAAAAGATTGTAGAAAAGCTTTTTCCTTGGTCAAACCCCTCTTAAAGAATCAACATTAAAAATGAAATAATATTGCATAAAGGAAAGTAAATATGAAGGGAAATATTAGATTTACCTTCCCAATACCTTCATGAATAGATATTGAGATCACACATATTCATGAAGATGCTTGAATGTCACTTTTTTGAATTTTTTTAACTTAGAATACAAAATGGAATCAAAGATGCCTTCACAAATATATGGATCTCTTCATTAAACAATTTCTATAGAGGAAGAATGGATGAGAATGGATGAAGGATCTTATTTATTTCTTGGAAACTCCTCTACTTGGACATCATGGGAAATAATTTTTCTTCAATGGAGAAGATTGTCTCATAATTTCCTTGGATGCTTGGAGAAATACTAGATCTTAGATGCTTTCCCTCAAATCTTAAATTTGCTTGATTTCTTGAATGCTTGAATGCAAAATCTTGACTATGGTTGCTTGATAATAGTAATGGAAATGGGGTTAGATGTGGTGTTTATATATCCCATCACACAATTTGGGATTAAAAATTAAGGCAAGCTGACCCCGGGATCTAATTTCCCACAAAAACACTGCAACAGGGCCCTAGTTAAAATTTGGGCCCATTCCTCGGGGAACAAAATGCCTTGGGCATTTTGTTCCTGGAAAAAGCACCAAAACCTAAAGGGGAAATTGGGAAGATAAGGAAAGTACCAAATCAGGAAGAAATAGGTAGTTGGGTCAACCATAAAAAATATGAAATCTCAAAATCATCAAAATGGGGCCTAACTAAGCATCTAATCATACATGCTAACTTTTTAGGATGGTACAAATATTCTCTTTAAGTGGGGGAAAAATTTAGAGTCGTAAATTATACCCTGTGTAATTCCTAATTCCACAATTCCTCTACCTAAGTTAAAAAATTAAAATTCCTTGTAATCCTCCACGTCCCTCCATCCATTGTGCCCTTTTTCTATTCGAAGTCTTAACCATGTGGTGTGTTTGGATTTTTATACATGCACGTTGTTGAGATGTCTGTAAAGTATATATTTTCCTACTATTTCAAATTCATAGGTGGCAATTGGAATGTTACAACTGACATCCCTATAATATAATGCCTCTTACCACCACCCAAAAACATTGAGAATCATCAGAACTACTTAAAAATCCATTAATTTTCTTCATTTGGTCTTCTTCTGGGTAATTCAATCTTCTTGACACTTCTCTAGATTTTTTTTGCATTTTGGATCTCTTTCATTGGCTTTGGAAAACAAATTCATAGTGTTTTGACACTCTCACATTTTAGTTTTAACACCTTCATCACCATCTCGCCTTCATTCCATTGAGTTCCACCTTTGTGGATTTGGAGAAGAATTTACTTGTCTCATTTTATTTTTGTGTTTGATTATATCATAATATAATGATCATATTCTTTTTATTTACTTTATTATCATTCATTTTCTATTATCTATCAATTATCTATCACTGGATTTTATCTATCTATCTATCTATCCATTTATCTGGCTATTATGGAGGTGGAAACACCAAAATAAGGAGTTGATTGAGGTAGGTCTCAAAACCCCACTATTTTTTATTTATTTTTGTGTGTAGATTTTAGGAGTAGAAGTTCTTGGAATCATTCTACCTCATTCTTTGTAAAATTCTCTTTTCTCTCATTTTCTCTTGTTATAGTTGATTTTGTAGCTTAGTTGTACTCTTTATTTCTCACTCTTAAACAAGTTGTGTTTTACTTTTATTTAGTTTAGTGTCTTGCACTATTCCATGTTGGTTTTTGTACCTTTTCTATAGAATACATGGATACAGGTAGTTAGTCTTAATAGGTTGCCTTTCTATTTATAGTAGTTAAAATATTTGTATCTATTAATGTATTTAAGTTAATTATTTCTCTTTAATTATATTGTACTTCATTTAAGTCTTAATTTCTATTTTTCTAGTTAGTCCTCTTCATTTCCCTAGTTTAACAGACTGCTAGTAGAAGTGACATGGCATTGGCCCAATTCATCCCTTGAGGTTTCATCAATCTTGAGGGTGGACAATTCTCTCCTCCACATATTATTAATTAAAATATAATCTAATAAGAATAAATTTATACTTGTAAGAAACTTTAAATACTAATTTTTAAACATAAATTAACTTCAAAATCTAGACTAATTTTTATTGAAGAGTTTTTAAACTTAGTAATAGTAGGATGCTTAGAAAGGTCAAATTATTAAAAAAAAAATTGGATTACTTTTTCTTTATTTACAATAAGAAATACTAAAAATTATCTTTTAGATTATGACACAAACATAGATATTATGTTAATCATTTTTTCTTGGGAAATATAAATATACATTAATTATTGTTCATTATCACCTTTTATTGTAATGAGACAAAAACATATACCATTCTCTCTCTTCTCCATCAAATAAAAAGATTTACCTTAATAAATATTCCTTAGTTGATAAAACTATTATATTTGCATCACATATAGTACGTAATTGGTGAGCTATAATTACACTAGTTCTTCCCGTCGTTCCTCGATGTAGTGCCTCTCGTACCATTCTTTTAGATTGGTTATCCAATGCACTAGTGGCTTTATATAGTGTATAATAAGAAATGGTATGCAACGCTAAGAGTTTCTAGATCCCAAATCTTACATACATTAGAATACAAAACCTCCATCAAAGTGAATCTGATTAGCACAACCAAGAGAGTAAGGGTGACAATGGGATATCTACACAATGTGGGGTTTTGAATTCCTTATGTAGAAATGATAAAGAGATTTAAACTTTATCTATGAAATTAAGTAAAAGATTTAAATAGGAGGAATGAACTCACCTTTAAATAAGAAGAGGAATATTTATCTTCAAATCTGAATTTGATTGTCATCGGAATGTCAAAATTAGTTACAATTCAATATCAAGGAAACTGATGCCTGTAACTGTCCACTGTGCAATTTCAAGCCAAAAAGTGTAGAAATATGTTATTTTTTCAATACTATGTTGAGATCTCAACTTAGTCCCAGTAGATCCAAATATTATGAAAACTTCTGAGGGCATGCGACAGTGTCTATGTCTTCCAGATCGAGATCTGCAACTTGTTCCTACACAAAAAAATAAGGGGAAGAAGGTTGAGGGTATGGTTTTTCCTTATTCAAACCCCTATTTAGGAATAAACCTTGAAATTAAATGGAAAGAGTGTTTTCATGTAGTAGAGATTAGATCTAACCAATGGAGTATATCATATCATGTAGATACAATTGTCTCTTAGAATGTGATCAAGTATGTTAATGCAATATCTTTGACTCAACACAAAAACCAAAACAAAATCATGTAAGATAAAACCTCATGTATTATACATTTTAATTCACCACAATGTTGGACTGGGGAAGAAAGAGAAGAATAATATTTAATGCGTGAATATAAATCTCCTCCCTTGATTGCATTCTCCTTTTCTTGACCTCCAATGGGGTAAAGAAGCTAAATCTATATAAGAAAATGCCTTCATTGAATAATTGGAATGAAGACTTGGAATTATTAATGGCTTCCTTTCACTTTAATGATTGATAAGAGATGCCTTCACCAATGGATTCTTGTTTTGCAGTTGAATCTCTTGAATGCATAATGGACAATAGCTTATTTTGTACTTGAATCTCTTGAATGCACAATGGATACAAATGAGTTTTAATTGTGGATTGTAGATTGTGAAAATGAGAGGAGTGGATGCCTTTTATACATATTTTGGGGCTCAAATTGGGCTCCGGGCCAAATTTGGGCTCAAAACCTAGGACAAAGTAGAGATGTCACCTAAGTACCAGGACTAAGTTGAGATGTCAACTTGGTCCAGGTAAAATCACCTCAAATTTTTTGTAGATGTCAATAAAAGTGAAGGATTCGTATTAAAAATTACAGCATGCCAAGATCTCAAGGAAGATCTTGAAATTTGAAAATAAATGCATAGGTCCTAGGTGGAAAATGAATTATGTGATTGACTGGAAAAATGGGAAATCGTGCATAGAAGTTAGAGCCAACCTAGAGCTTAAACAAGATTGAAGAAGGAAGAGGACCTTAAATATGCAATGAGGTCCTACCATAAGAAACACACTAAAGAAGGCACAAAATGGTCCCAAAATGAGCATAAGTTAAGTGCTTACTTTTAAAGATGATACATATAGAAATAATATGCTTGGATTCTTTATTATTTCAATTTCTATTATAATTTTTTGGTTTTTTCCTCCTCATAATTTCACTCCTCTATTCTCATTTTGTGTATCATGTCCTTCCTTCAAAAACTAACTATCAAAATTACATGTTAGCACTAAATTTCTATGAGTATGCTAATTTATAAAATTTGTGTTCCATACTTGATAGTTAAAATATACAAGTTGCTTATTTTTTTATTACGATAAAATTAGGTTTTGAAGGGACCCAAAACCCTTTACAGCTTCATTGTATTAATATAAGAATTAGGGCTCAAAAAAAACTATGACCTACAACCACCAACGAGAAAAGCTAACACAAACAAAGAAAAAGCCACAACAACATCAAAAAACCAGCAAAGACCAGAAAAAGAAAGGCACAAAAAACCAACAAAGAGAAGAGTTAAACAAGTATTTTTCTTGTTAGTTTGAACAATTAACTATAAATAACCGATGTGTTGCAGTCAAATAATCAATTTTTCAAATATAGAACTAGATTCTCATGTAAAATTTATATATCAACTATTTGTCAACTCATCTTATTTCCACTCAACCTAGAATAGTTCCAAAGCCAAGTGTAATCCATACAAATCATGTTTTCAATTTAATATCATGTTTATAATGTATGTTGATGGGTGCACACCAACTCAAAACTTCTTTAAAAGCTAATAAAATGATATCTCTTTATTTACAGACCTATCTATGTAGGATCCCACTCACTTACTAATTTAAATGAGGGAAATGACTGGTCTATCTTTTCAGATCCTTCCAACATCCAATGATGGAGGAGGTCTATTGAAAACACATGAAAAAACAAATATATAATGTAAAATACACATGCACTCACAATGAAAACTCACTCCATTTGGTGCAGGGGCACTCATCAAAGGCAAAGACAAGGAAGAATAATAATTGTTTTGTGGAACATTTAGTTTTTATGCAATGTTGTGTTTGTAAGAATAAGTCCTAATCCATGTTGTGGCATGACCCTGTTTGGCATCCTTATAAGCCAACTTGGTTACATAGCCACCTTAGGACATTTTTGGTTATTTTTTTGGATTTTCTAGTTAGTTTTCATTTTTGTGTTGAAATGAAATCTTTGGATGGATTTTGACACCTTCAAAAGTTTGATTTTTGTGTTTAGCATCTTTTCTTTCTATTTTGGGAAGTTGTTGTTGAGAAACTTTTCTTGTCTTCATGCAAAGGGTGGAATTCAAAGATTTTCATGTAAGAAACTAATGGATTCTTGGGATTTTTATGTCCCTTGAAGAGGAGAGGTCGAGGAAGTGAAAGGGGGATGGTACAGAAGCTCTGGGTGTATTAAGAAGTGAAGATAGTTTTTTGAATATCACAGTTTTCCTATATTTTCTGATAACATTGATTCACCTTGTGCATATATGGATTAATTGAGATGTGAAATAAATGTAGCTAGTTAGGAAATCTTGTTATCTTTTGTTTGCATCCACTCTGAGCCTTTGAAGTGTTATATTTGATGAGAACATCAATTTTTTGTGTTGACTGGTCTGTTGAAGTAGTTTTTAGCTAGGGTTGTTTTGAAATGGACGTAGTTTGAATTCCCACCGCTAGTTTTCATCGACCCTTGCTCTTCCAATTTAATTTAAGAATTTATTTTCCATTTTTATTCATGAATGGAGGAGTGATAATATTGATGCCCTAGGTGGACATGCTCATGTGGCCACCTATAAATTTAATGCTTTCAGTTCATAAATTCCTATGGGTATTGAGCTAGAAGGTCTAGCTTTGGATTTAGATTTTTGTTGGGGTCCCTCAACTCCTTGAAATGTTAGTTTGTATAAATGTTAAAGGGTAAAGGTAGTTCCTTTTTTAAATGGTCATAATTATCCCTTTGTAGGTCATTATATCTCTGCAAGTTTAGATACTTTGTATTTGATATTGAAGTCTATCCTTGTGGATTTGGTAGGAGGTTCATATTGGGTATATAAATATCTAGTTTTCTTATTAAGGTGTTTGGAGAGTTACTAAACTAATTAAGGAAAACTGAGTTCACAGGACTATAAGGAATTTAGAGGATTTGTGAATTAATTCGGTCCCAATGCATTGGGGAAACAAAATGAATGGTTTTTACATGTTGTGTTACTCGTGTTTAGATTCTTTCCAATACTTTGGGAGTCCCACTCACATTATAGTGGATTTGGGTGCTTAGGACCAAGTATCTCCTTTTGGGAACATGTGCATTCTAGTAGGCATTAGGAGTGTTTAGGATGATTCAACAGATAGATAGAGCCTACATGGTGTTTAGAGTCCTTTTTTAAGACCCTAGAGTTGATTGTCCCTCTAGTGGTGTTCCAGAGTATCAGAATCTGCATCATTTTTGGTATCATAGAATTTGGCTACTTTTCTTGGAGAAGAAATTTTGTTTATGACAGATAGAGAATCTTCTATTGGAAGTTGCAACATGGTGACTAATGCAGAGGTTTCTAAGAAGGTGGAAGATCATGAGGAAGAGAATAGATTGTCGATGGAAAGATTAGAACAGCTGGTTAACAAGTTGGATCAAGTAGAGAAGATTGCATAATTGAAAGAAGAAGGCAAGAAAGGAACAGATGAAGGTGAAGAAGAGGAAGCACCTAGAGAAGAACTTAATATACCTGGGGATCATAAATGTTTCCTAGTAGCTTTTCAAACTTTGGGAGGTAAGACAGTGGAGTTACCCATGTTTGATGGTAAAATGAATGTTGAGGTTGTGATAGATTGGATTGAAGCCTTAAAGAATCAATTTGAATGTGAATGGATCACTGAAGCACACAAAGTGAAGGTAGAAAATTCTAAGATGAAGGGAGCAACAGTAACTTGGTGGAGTTTCATTCAAGAGGAAAGAGCTAAGGATGAAAATAAAAAGATTACATCATGGAAGAGAATGGTTGCAATGGTGAAGGAGACATATATTTTTACATCAAAAGATATAGAACCTAAGACAAAGATAGATGGACATTAGCACATATACTAAGGAATTCCAGATGATGAGTCTCAGATCAAGAATCAAAGAACCTGAATGTGTCAAGGTAGAAAGGTACCTAAATGGTTTAAGAATGAATTTTCAAGAGGAACTACAATTTTTGAGTCCTAATACGGTGTCAAGATGTTACCAATTATATTTGAAAGTGGAATTAAAGTTTAAACGGAGACAAGATCAAAATAACAGAGAAAGGGGAAGACAATCATTTAGAGGAAGAAGCCAATCAAGGGGAAGAGGACCAAATTTAAACTCTCAAACTGAAACAAGTCAAGAGTCAAGTAGGACTGATAATTTTAGAGGGAATTTTAGATGGAGAAGACCAGATTTTAGAGGATAGTCACAAGAAAGAGGTAATGTACCTATTAAATTCTTTAGTTGCAATAAAGAATGACATATGGCTTACAAGTGACCAAAGAAGATAGGGTCTAGCTCTCAAGGAGAGAGAAAATATTTAGTCAATGAAGATGACCCTTAGAATAATCATGATTCCTATGGGTATCCAAAACAAGGTGAAATAATAATACTCCTACAAGAACCAATCACCAAGGAACAACCTCAAATAAAGTCACTTTTTAGGACAAATTGCATAGCTGGAGGAAAGGTATGTAAAGTACTAATTAATTCCAGTTCAACAAAGAATGTTATTTCTCTTGAAATGGTTGAAAATTTGAAATTAAGAAGAGTTCCTCATCCATTCCCTTACAAATTCTCATGGCTTAATAAAGGACCAAAACTCAGGTGGATGAGCAGTGATGGGTTTTCAAATTGGAGCCTATAAGGACATATTTCTAGTTGATGTGGTGAAGATGGATGCATGCCACCTTCTTTTTGGAAGGTCATGGAAGCATGACTTAAAATCCTAACATGATGGAGTTAAATATACCTATACCATAACCAAATATGGTAAAGTAATTGAATTGTTACCACTCGCAGAGATAAATCAAGTGGAACCCAAGGAGAAAGAGGTTAAGATAATGGTGATGGGTAAGAATGAATTCTTTAAGGTAGTAGAAGATGAGAATGGCCCTTTCTTTGCACCCATACCTATGCTCAAAGACAAGGTGGAATATTTTCCAAATGGAGATGAAGGAGACTAATGAATCTGCAAACAATGACAGTTCTGTTTTGAAGGTAGAAAATACAAAGAAAAAAAACACCAAAGCTAGATGAAGAAGTGGCCACAATTCTTGAGAAATATCAAGGTATAGTTGCGGATGATATGCAAGGAAATATACCAACAATGAGAGAAATAAGTCATGGTATAGCTCTCATACCAGGATCAATAGTACCTAACAAATAAGCCTACAAACTAACACCAAAATAGAATGAGGAGATTGAAAAACAAATACAAGAGTTGCTTTAATCTTGTCTAATTGGCAAGATCCTAAGCCCATGTGCAGTGCCTGCTATTTTGGCACCAAAGAAGGAAGTAACTTGAAGGCTTTGCACTGATTCTAGAGCCCTCAACAAGATCACAATAAGGTATAGATTTCCAATGCATAGAATAGAAGATTTACTTGTTTGTTTGGGCGTGCAAGGTATTTCTCTAAAATTGATTTGAAGAGTGGGTATCATCAAATAAGGATTAGGACAGGGGATGAATGGAAGATAGCCTTTAAAACCAATGAGGATTTGTATGAGTGGACAATGATGACTGTTTGATTATCTAACACCCCAAGTATATTTATGTGGCTCATGAATGAGTTCCTTAAGGATTTCATGGGAAAAATTGTCATAATTTATGTAAATAACATTCTGATTTTCAGCAGCAGAAGAGAAGAGCATTCGAAGCACATAGATATGGTTTTGAAGAGATTACATGAGGAGAAGTTGAAGATAAACATGGACAAGTGTATTTCCATGCAAGAGGAACTTAATTACCTTGGATTTTTTTTATCAATATGGTTACTCTCAAGATGGATCAAGACAAGGTAAATGCAATTATTTCATGGCCTACTCCTAGGAAAATTTGTGTTTAGAATCTTTCATGGATTGGCCAATTTTTATAGAAATTTTATAAGGGGTTTTAGTATTCTTTGTGCACCTATCCTAGATAATATAAAGGGGGGGAAAATGTAAATTTTTTTGGACCAAAGAACCTAATGAATCCTTTGAACTCCATAAACAAAAGTTATCCCAATACTCTGTCCTAAAATTCCCTAATTTTAATAAAGTTTTCCAAATTGAGTGTGATGCTAGTCTAGTTTCCATAAGAGGTGTCTTAATTCAATAAAGAAGACCCATATCATTCTTTAGTGAAAAGTTAAATGAAGCCAAGAAGAGATATTCATCATATGATCTAGAGATGTATGTATTGGTCCAATCCCTCAAGAAGTGGAGACATTATTCGTTACCTAAAGAGTTCATTGTCTATACAGATAACCAGGCCTTAAGTTTCATTAATATCCAAGATAATTTGAGTCATAGGAATATGAAGTGGGTGGAAACCTTACAAGCCTACACCTTTTTATCAAGCACAAAAAGGGAGTTGCAAACAAAGTTGTTGATGCACTAAGTAGGAGAGTGCTTACTATTTCAGAGATTCAAATGAAAAGTGTTGATATTGATGCTTTGAAGGACATGTATGCAGAAAATGAAAACTTTGGGGAAGTAAACCTTGTATTCCTTGATTTAAATGATAGATACAATCATGAATTTTTTTATTATTTGATACAAGGACTTATTTTTAAGGGAGGATAGATATGCATCCCAAATTGTTCAATGAGAACCAATATCATTCAAGAAAAGCACAGTGGTTCTATGTCTGGTCATTTTGGATTACATAAGACATTGGAGCTAGTAAGAAGGCACTACTTTTGGCCAAAGCTAAAATTTAATGTTAGGATTTTTGTAGAGACATGTTATATTTGTAAAAAAAACCAAAGGGAGAAGTGCAAATGCATGTTTATATCAACATTTACCCATTCCATAAAGACCACATGTAAGCATGGATTTTTTCATGGGATTTCCCAATACCCAAAGAGGATTTGATAGTGTTTTTGTTATTGTGGATAGATTTAGTAAAATGGAACATTTCTTACCTTGTAGATCCACTAGTGATGCATCCTATATTGCATATCTTTTCTTCAAAGAGATAATCAGAAATCATGGATAGCCTTTAAAATTTGTGTCGCATAGAGATGTTAAGTTTTTTTATCATTTCTGGAGGACTTTGTGGAAGAAACTAGGGACAAACCTGTCATTTTCATCAACCTCTCATCCACAAATGAATGGGAAAATAGAATTTGTTAATAAATCATTAGGAAATCTCCTAAGGTGCCTCACAAGACATCATGGAGAGAATTAGGATTCAATACTTTCTCAAGCTGAATTTTCATACAATGGCACAGTCAATATAAGCACCAAAAAGTAACCTTTTTAGATTGTTTATGGGATGAATCCAAGGGGAGTACTTGAATTAATATAACTTCCTAATACTATACCAATTAGTGCAGATGGAGAAAAAATTTCTACATATATGAAAGAGGTTCATGATCAAGTGAAGTCTCACCTACAAAATAACACACAAAGGTACAAACACCATGCAGATCAAAAAAGGAGAGAAGTTACATTTGAATAAGGAGAACTAGTGTGGGCATTTATCAAAAAGGAGAGGCTACCAAAGGTCAAGCACACTAATCTCTTACCAAAGAAGGTTGGACCATGTCAATTTTTGGAAAAGTACGGGAAAAATACATACAAGATCAAGTTACCAGCAGACCTTAGTATCTCACCCATTTTCAATCTATGTGATTTGACACCATACAAAGGAGAAGTTGTTGTAGATGATGTACAAAAATAAGAAGTGGCAGAAGATCTTAAGCCTTTCCCCAAAATAGTACCACCACAACTTGAGAAGGTGTTAGATACCAGAATCAAGAATACTAGAAGGAGAGAGTACAAGAAATACTTAGTCAAATATAGAGGACAACCTAAATCAGAGGCAATATGGCATGATGAACATCATATTTCCAATCAGGGCTCTGCAATCCAACAAATCATCTAAAGTGGACTTGAGATTTATTCATCAAGGGAGTATGGTTCATGGGCACTCATCAAAGGAAAATACAAGGAACAATAACAACTTTTGTGGAACATTCAGTTTTTATGCAATGTTGTGTTTCTAAGAAGAAGTCCTAATCCATGTTGTGCCATGACCCTGTTTGGCATCCTTATAAGCTAATTTGGTTACATAGCCACCTTAGGACATTTTTGGTTAATTTTTGGGTTTGTCTAGTTATTTTTTATATTTTTTTCGACATGAAAGATTTGTATGGGTCTTGAAACCTTCAAAAGTTTGATTTTTGTCTTTAGCATATTTTCTTGCTATTTTGGGAAGTTGTTGTTGAGGAAACTTTCTTGTCTCCATGCAAAGGGTGGAAGTAAAAGAGTTTATTGTAAGAAACTGATGGATTATTGGTATTTTGATGTCCCTTGAAGAGGAGGGATTGAGGAAGTGAAAGGGGGATGATAGAGAAGCTCTGAGTGTATGAAGAAGCAAAGACAATTTTTTTAATATCACAGTGTTCCTGCATTTTATGATAAAAGTGATTCACCCTGTACATATATTAATTGATTGAGATGTGAAATTAATGTATCTAGTTAGTAAATCTTGTTAGATTTCATTTTCATCCACTTTGAGCCTCTGGAGTGTTATATTTTGTGAGAACATCAAGTTTTTGTGCTGACTTGTCCGTTGAAGTAGTTTTTAGCTAGGGTTGTTCTAAAATGGATATAATTTGGATTCCCACCACTAGTTTTCATCAACCCTTAGTGGAATTCAAGCTCTTCCAATGTACTTCAAGACTTTTTTTCTATTTTTTTGGCATGCAGGGAGGAGTGATAAAACTGATACCCTAGGTGGACATCCTCATGTGGCCACCTAGAAATTTAATGCCTTTAGTTCATAAATTCTTATGGGTATTGATCTAGAAGGTCTAGCTTTGGATTTAGATATTTTTAGGGTCCCTCGACTCCTAAAATTTTTATTTTGTAGAAATGTTAAAGGGAAGAGGTAGTTCCTTTGTTAAATGGTCCTAATCAGCCCTTTGTAGGTCATTGTATCTCTACAAGTTTAGATACTTTGTATTAGATATTGAATTTTTTCCTTGTGGATTTGGTAGGAGGTCCATATTGGGTATCTGAATCTATAGTTTTCTTTTTAAGGTGTTTGGAGAGTTACTGAACTAATTAAGGAAAACCGAGTTAACAAGACTACAAGGAATTTACAGGATTTGTGAAGAAAGTCAGTCCCAATGCATTGGGGAAAAAATTGAATTGTTTATACATGTTTTGTTACTCATGTTGAGATTATTTCCAAGCCTTTTGGATTCCCACTCACATTATATTGGATTCGGGTGCTTAGGACCAAGTACCTCCTTTTGGGAACATGTGCATGCTAGTAGGCATTAGGAGAGTTTAGGATAATTTAGTGGATAGATGGAACCTACATGGTGTTATGAGTCCTTTGTTGAGACCCTAGAGTTGATTGTCCCTCTAGTGGTGTTCCAAGGTATCAAACTCTACATCACCATTGCACTCCTATCAATCAACATTGTGTGCTTAAAGATGAATTCTCTCAAAAACAAATGCATAAGAAGCTATGATGAACAAAGATTCAAAGATGAATTGATTAAAAGATGGATATGAAAACATAATTCAAGAAAACTATAATGTAAGAGAGATTATAATGCAAAAATCTAGGATGCAAAGAACATTTAATTAACTATAAGAGATGCTAAGAATGCAAATGATGGGTGTAAGAAAAAGTGGATGCAAATAATAGATATAAGAAAGAAATGAATCATTTAAAATGAGAAGGGGCATTGTTTAAATAGATTTCCTCAGGGTGAATCCCATATTAGGATGGATGTGGGATAAAAGATTGGTTATGGAATTATAAATGTGTTTGTCCCACATGTAGTAGGTAGATGTAGCAAGCGTCAGTGGAATATTATAAAATGGGAATATAGTGGATGTCAGAGGAATTTAGAAAAATGGATGGAATATGCATTATTTATTGAATTTAATGGAGAAATAAGAAAAATGTTAAATGGATATTATGGAGAAATATAATGAACGAAATATTATTAAATTAATTAATGATAAAATGAAATATATTTTTATATATATAATGGGAATAATGGAGAAATCAAAATTAATAGAATGTTATTTAGTAAAAATATGAATAATAATATAATAAAAATAAGAATATAATATTGGATTCACCCGATTAATGGAAAACTAACATTAATAAGAGGACAATTTTACATGTCTACATTTTGCCCCTCTTTCAGACAATGCAGCTTGTCGTGTTGTTTCAATGAAAAATTAATCACCTCATATATGTCCCAAAGATATCTTGGTAAGGATGGTGATTAATGTGATATTATGCCCCCTCGAGAGATTGATCGGATAGGTTGTGTGAAAATTTATCTCTCGATAGATAATTGAAAAGTGGTTGAAGGATTGATATTTTGTGATTGATTAAGCTAAGATGTACATCTAGTGGAAATGTACGATTGAGAGGTGTAACTGAACAATTGATGGAAAGGATCAATATAGACAGATTGATAAGATGATTAAGCAAATTGAGATTGATGCTAGTGCAAAATAAGTTGATACAATGATTGATTTATTGATTGATTGACAAGGGGAGATGATATTCCAAGAAGCAGGTTGATCGATCTAAAATTTGATTACATATATCAGATGGCTAAAGAAATTGAATGATCCCAATGCGAAAAGAAAGAAGAAGAAAAGAATTAAGATGTGAAGATAACGGAAGAGATGATTGATGAAAAAGGATATAAAAGGAGATACAAATGATGAAAGAGAAGATGCAATTGATGATAGTTCTTGTACCTTTTAAGTGATAATTGTTGGAAAGAGACACCATTAGAGAATTGGTATATTGTCATTGATGGCAACAACACATTTATCTTATGATCACTTAATAATTTTTGTTATACCAAAGACAAGAATGCAAAATTGGCTAAGTATGAAAAAGAAGAACAATGTACAGGTTTTGGTAAAAGGATCAGTATAGACACATGTGATTGAGTTTTGATGTGCGAAGCTAGGAGAAGATTCTCAGAGATATTATGTATCTTTTTTTACGATCACAGTAGTTGATATTATCATTTGATGGATTTATGATCTTATAAGTATTGGGTTGATAGTGAAGAGTGAGGAATAGTGATATCCAGATGTTGGATTGATTAATGGTCCTAATAGATTGATGATTCAATCAATTTACTAGATATTTTTGGTTAAGTCAATATAGTATAAGATATTTATTATATTCTTTGAGGTTATCATAAAGTTTTGTGTATGGATTTGGTTGACACTCCACACATTACCTATTTTGTTCTTGAGGCAAATAGTGAATATGAACAACTTTGATGATCGGTATATAAGCTCAAGTTATTGTGTTGATGAAGATATGTGATGGTTGGATATAATTTCTTATATATTTTGTATGTGATTGATTGATCTATGAGAAGTGATTTGAATATCAGATGAGCAGATTTATTTGGGACTTACATGGAACTGCACTGGCATTGTTGATGCTATTTTTTCATTCATTTTTTATTGGATTTTTATCCATTGATTTTGTATGGCAATGAGCCTCTAAAGGTTTTATAAATGCTTTGTGTATTGAGAAATGAGCTCTAGAATGTAATCCTGAATGCATGTCCATTCCCCTATTGTACTTACACCCCTAACATGGTAACTTATTTATGCTGAAGTAATACTTGTGGGTTCCATCCCCACTGTGTTTTTTCTGTTAACTTGGTTTCCATGGAAAAACCATGGTGTTATGACTTTGTGGATGTTTTTCTTATCTTTCAATTGTTTATTCTTTATTGCTTTCATTTTATGGTTATACAATCAAGTTAAAATTTTATTAAAAGATAAAACATTGAATCACCTCCCCCCTCTTAGTGTTCCACAATCCTTGGAAGAAGTCTAACCACTTGAGGAAGGTACTGATGGTAGATCTAACATTTTCTAGGAGTGTTCAAAAGAATCTCTTGGTTGCACTTGATGATCTTGACAAATCAAATGCTTATAACTCAGAGTTGGAAAAGAAGCTTAAGGATGCTAAAATTTTCATTATAGATCTGAAGGATCGATTGAAAAAATACAAAGATAAGAGGAAACGCCTTGTTGATCAGTTGTGACATAAAGGTGACTAAAATACCTTGAAAGAAAATTTTGATGAATATGAACAGATTGAAAGAGACAGAGATAATTTGAA
Source organism: Thuja plicata (assembly GCA_018584345.1). NCBI lineage: Eukaryota > Viridiplantae > Streptophyta > Pinopsida > Cupressales > Cupressaceae > Thuja > Thuja plicata. The sequence goes on along the minus strand of MU228472.1, from coordinate 769,907 downwards.
ACATGAATTAGAAGCTATGGTAATGAACATGACTAAGGATATTGAAGATAAGATAATATTGAGAAAACCTTGAAGGACAAGATAGATGAATTTTATAAACTAAATGGTGAAGTTGGACAGTTTTAGATCAATCTTGAGGAATCCATATACAATGAGAAAGATCTTGAAAGATTCAATGAATTTCTTAGGAGTGAACTTGTAGTAGCCAATGAATTCAAAGAAAATTTCAAATTTAGTGAAGCCAAGATTGTTGAACAATTTGAAAGACAGATACCTAAAGGAGAAACTCATGGACTTGGATTTGAGAAAGGAGAAAGTTCTAAAAAAGGAGAGAAAATCAATCTATTAGAGAATCAGATTGAAGAACCTAAGAAGACACCTATGAGGTAACCTAGTTTCAATGGAAGATGCTTTACATGTAGCAAATGTAGGCATAGAGTGAAGGAGTGTAGAACCAGGGCTAATGCTACACCATTTTTTGGTTATTATTTCACTTTCTACAAGTATGGACACATATCAAATGAGTGTAGATCAAAGGTGAAAAATTTTGTGAACCAGAGGAACATAACCTATTACAAATGCAAGAACTTTGACATATTGTGAAGCAATCCAGACTAAGGACAAATCTAGCAACTATAAGGTATGGAAATGTGACATGTTTTAATTGTTAAAATTCTTGTCATATTGCAAGGAATTGTAGATACAATAATGTAAGAGGTTTGGAAGATAAGAACAAAGAGAATAATGATAAGGGAAATAAAATTATTGATGTTGAGAAAGTTAGAAATAAAATGAATAAGACATGGGTTTTAAAAGAGAAGATTGATGCTATAGGGAAGATTGCACTAGTTTCTGGTGTGGATAATCTCATCTTAAAATTGATTAGGTCATTGACCTAATGAGGATTTATTCATGAAAATCATTACCTAACCCCTAAAACTGATACATCAACGAACATGATCTACATACTGAGATGCAAAACTAATTTTTTGACATGTTATATCATTCGCAAAAAATTGTTTGAAGATTCGAAGGTTCAAAGATGAGTTTGGTAAATGTTTTTCTGAGACAGTTTGAGAGTCAAAGTATAACAACATTAAATGCAATCACTTTTTAGCTTGCAAACTAACAAAAGGGAATTTTATGTTTTCATTTCTCATCGTGCAAGTTATCAGAGTTTCCAGAGTAGATAGAAGAGATTAAGGATATTGCACAACAATTTCAAAGTCTTACCCTAAATCGTCGAAAAGGTATTTGTATCACGTAGTTTTCATTTCTAAAGATTAAATTATGGAGACACCTAGGGTTGTTGACATAACTAAGTGAACATGATTTATCTTTAAGAAGAATTCATTTAAATCTACTATGAATGACCTGGATGGCACATTTTCTTTGGTACCCTTTGGATTTTTTAATGTAGAAGACACTAGGACATACATACATTGTCATTTTGAGGAATTAGGTGAGCGTGCGATTGCAAATTAGTGGAAGGAAGTGACTAAAAATTCTATTCTAAAGGATGAATACAAGGCATTACTTAAGAAAAACTTTGTGCAAGTCATGGAATTTCCAATTTTCTTTGAGATAGATTGGATTCGGTATGTATTGAGTAGGGTTCATGGTCAATTTATATGGCTAGACAAATCTTATAAGATCACAAAGGAGGTTTTAAAGGAAGATACATGATATTATGATGTTGGGAAGGCAGTTGCACTAAAATCTATCCAAAAATAAATCATGATAGAATTGAAAAAATTGAAGTGGGACAAGAAAAAAATGATAGTAAACAACATTTGATAGCCTGATGTAAAGTTCACATCCATGGTTCTCGATTACAAAGTCTTCCATTATAGCAGAGAAAATTCCATTTCTAGCACACTCATTTATGTTTCATACCAGATGATGAAGGAGAATGTTGACCATGACATCTATAAATAATTGAGAGATCAGTTAATGAAGAACCTAGCAAAGATAAAGAAGGATAAGAAGAAAATATTCAAATATGGTCAACTCTTGGTATGTATTTTCTTCTACTTCATGATCTACTTTCCAAGAATTCAGAATATAGTGTGGAAAAAGGATTCACTCATTGTTATTTAGATTAAGAAATTTTATAATATGCTTGGGGATCATTTGGAAAAAGGTACTATGTGGGATTTCTTTAAATAGTTTCAAGAGTCCATGCAACCAAGGTACATAATACCTCCCCATATTGTGAGGAAATGTGAAAAGACTATATGTTTTATTATAGAAATTTATGCATGCTTAATGGAGGAAACAAAACGTATAACCTCATGGGTAATTCCTATGTGATATGAGGTGGATGGTCCACTTCTTGAAGCCTATGCAAAAGACATTCTACAAATACTAATTGACACTTTCGAGAAGAGGTTTGGTACATACTCTGAGAAAGATCTTGAAGTTCATTATGAGATCAATAGACCATGAAGAGAAAGAGAGACCATAAAAGAGGTAGAATTGATGGCAGAAAATATGGGATTTACTAAAGAACAAGTTGAAGAAGCAAGGAAGAAGTCAATTTAGAAGGAAAGGGAAAAGGGAAAGGAGAAGACAGTTGAAGAACCAATTTATGTGAAGGTTGATGCCCCTCTTGTATACATGTCATTTTCACAATCACTAAGGAAAAGGAAAACTAGAAGAAAAATTTCTACAGTAATAAAGGATTTTGTTTCACCAAAGAAACCTACATATTCCACTCCTAAGGCAACAAAAGGAAAATCAGTGAAAAGATAGAACAATACTACCTTTGCTGGAAAGAGAGTAAAGGGAAAATCCCAAAAGAGTATATGATGTAGATTCAAGTACTTTGGAAAAAATCTAGAGGAAACTAAACTCCAGGGTCTCAAAAAGGACTCCAACATCATGAAGGTTCAATCCAATCCACTGATTCATTTTTTAACTCTCCTTATGCCCACTAACATGTAAATGACCCCTAGGGAGTTGCTTAGTCTTAGGTTCTCAAATCCACAAAAGGGTGAGTGAGGCCTCAAAAATCTTGGAAATTAATTCAACATGATCAATATAACATGTTCCAACATTTTATTATATTTCCTAAAAGCTTGGGGGCAAACTTGCTTCACAAACTCATCAAAATCCTTGTAGCCATGTGTGCTCAATTTTTCTTCCTTTGTTCAAAATTTCTCCAAAAAACTTAGAAAACCAATTATATATCAAGATACCCTTTATTGAGCTCATACAAAAGCATCAAATATAGATTTCAACACATAAATTAGTGAAACTTACAGGTAGACAGTGTCCTACAAAGGGCTAATTTGACTCAATTAACAAAGGAAATACCCTTACCGATGATTTTTTCTTCAATAAAACACTTTGAGGTGTTGAGGGATTCCAAAAAACACCTAAATACAAAGATAGAACTTTTATCTTGATCCACATAACAAATTATGAGCAAAAAGCATAAAAGTTCTAGGTGGCCACATGGAGATGTCCACCTAGGGCATCACTTTTCTCCCAGCTCCCTACATAAACACCAAAAAGGAAAATAAAAAATTAAATTACATAGGAAGAGATTTAATTCCTCCAAGGGTTGATTAAAACCAATGGTTTAATTTAAAACTACAACCATATCAACACAACCCTAGCTAAAACTACTCAAAACGACACAGCCAGTACTAAAACTCAATTTTCTTACAACTTATAACATTTCAGAGGCTTAGAATGGATGGAAATGAAAATAAAAACTCTTTATAACTTCCTAAACAGCTTTTACATCACATTAAATCCATATGTGCACCTAGTAATTTACTGTTGGTGGAAAATACAGGAAAACAATACTGTTGCAAAAATTGTCTTTTCCAAACATACATTCAAAACTTCTTCAACAAATTTCCTCAACTTCCTTGACCTCCCCTCTTCAAGGGACATAAAAACCTCAAGATTCCATTGGTTTCACTCAACAAACTCTTTGACTTCATAATATTGTAAGAAGACAAGAAAAGTTGCTCATGAGAAACTTTCCTAAAAATAGCAAAAAGACAAAAAAAAACTTGTCAAGGTGTCAACACCCATCCAAGGTTTGCATGTCGAAAAAAACATGGAATCTAACCTAAAACAACCAAAAAATAAACCCAAAAATATCCTAGGTGGCTATGCAACCAATTTCTCTTATAAGGATGCCAACTATGATCATGTCACCACAAAGGATTAGGACTTTTATTACTGTGAGACCTACCTTAGATAGTCCTTGTTTTACTGCTTTATTTTCCATGCCTTCAGTGATATTATGCTTAGACATGGTTTTAATTTTGAGACTCTTATATATTTGAGGATCTCTTGAATCCTATGTTATATATTTTGTACTTGATTATGTAATCAGGGTACACTTGAAATATTATATGTTTTGATTTAGTTTCAGTTTATGATGATGTCATATATGAGATTTATTGTGTAGAGGTAATTATGATGGAAATTGGTTTAGGAAACCAATTGTATGCTTATTTAAGTTTGAATGCAGATATAGTTTATATGCAATGTATTATTGATTTCTTATTATGCTTTCATATCATGTTGTTTTGGACTTATTGATGTGTGCAATGAGTGTGCAGGGATAGTTGACCATGGATCTAGATTGGGGACCCAGTATTGGAACCTATGTAAAATTTTGTGCATTCCAAGGTCCTGTTTATATACATAAACATGGACCTCATTGTATATGTGTTGTATTCATAAATGTGGTTTTCATGTGTGTATTTCAATTAGTTAATGTTAATGTGAATAAGCCATGTCATTTGTTTTAATTTAATGTGTGAATTTTGGCAAGTGTTGTAATTAATATTGACATGGCTAGTTATGTGAACCATGGTTAGGTGAAGAATTAACCTAAGGTTACCTAAGTGTAGTACCCAAGCTTACCCAAGGTTAGAAGATTCTAGATTGTCAACTTGACTTAGAAATCTGTGGGTTAACTTTAAGTGTAGTTTAGGAGGGTCTTTTTGTTGGAAATATATTATATGCAATGTGACTGGGGGGGGGTGAATCAAGAACCAATAAAACATATTATTCTTTAACCTCAATTAGATTATCTAATCTGATTGCATGCATAGAAAATAAATAATCATTCATAACACATGACACAGTATTTGGTTACCCAGAAACCTTCCAAATAGAAAGTAAAATTGGGGTGGGGATGATACCCACAAGATTTAGTACTGTGGTATAAATTTGGTATGTTAGAGCTTACATTGACCACTTCTGATGGCCTGCCCTATTAGGAGCAATAAGGACTGTTAAGTCCACCTTATTAAAGGATTTTATACAATATAATAAAGTAATGCAACTCTGTTAGGAGATTTAAAAAGGACTATTAGGTCCACCTGGTTAGAGGATTTTTTTGATCCACCTATTAGAATAAGCTAGTAGATGATCTTCTTATGCAACTCTGAGTTGTTGAATAAGATCCTTTGATTTATAACTAATCACCTGACTTTGATGGATGAGTCGTTGTTATACTTTTATACTTCTGCAATCTTCTAAACAATATGCCACTTCATATTTGCATATACACTTGTTCGCATACATACTTTGGATAAATAAAATATCTTACATATATATCTTATCCAAAAAAAAATGACTTCATAATTCAAATTTCATTATATACAATGATATCAAACAATATATGTGAAGTCGGCCCAATACTGTCACTCGGGTCCAAAATTCTACTCGGGTGATAAACTGATACTCGGGCAATATGCTGATCACTTAGGTTATACTAATCACTCGGGAAATGTTGGTCACTCAGGCAATACTGATCACTCGGGTGATGTTGGTCACTCGAGTAGTACTGATCACTCAGGTGATACTAATCACTCAGAAAAAAATGAATGACTAAGTGTTTTGACACTAATATACAACATGTCTTGCCATAAGGTCTACAATCTCCCCCTTTGGCATTAGTGACAAAAACACTTATCATTGAACTATGAATCTGATAGGTCAAACTCCCCCTTACCATCTGCTCAAATTTTGACACCTGCTCTGCTGCTCGGGTCCAACTGACTTTATTTTTTTTTATTTTTCAAAATTATTTATGTAATGTATATCTTCTTCTCTACTCAACTATACATGTATTTCCTTAATGTATATACAATGACTTTTCCCCCTTATTTTTGACACAAATGCCAAAATATATCTACAAGAAAATTCCAATGTAGGATAGGAAATCACAATGTACCTTCAAATTTTGAGACAGAGTGTTGTCCCAATTGTCCTGTAGCACCTCCATGATGTGCAATCTATATGTAGCTCGGCTAACAACTCTATCATAAGTTCTGCAACTGAGAAATTGTTGTCATGAATGAGTGTCTTGGCATGTGTGATGCATTTCTGCATTGCATCAATCTATAGTGAATCTTGGAATATGCCTTTTATATCTTCAAGCACTCTGTTCCTCTTTTTCTCTTCTTGGAGCTTCTTTTGGATTGCTCTTTTCTTCCATAGCTCTCCAAGTATATCCATTTGCTCTATGGACAAGTTGGAAAGATCCCAATTTGGAATCATGGTGTCTTCTTCAAGATCAATCTCATTAGTATTCACTTCCTTCTCCTTACCTTTGATCTTGGGATTAGGTGAAGGAATAATTTCCTTACCTTTTCCATCCTCATCTTGTACCTCAGTATTCAATTAAATTAGGTCATTGACCTTTACTCTACCAATTTTTGAATCAAGGTTAACTGAAGAATCAATACTGGCTAAAGAAAAATTTACCTTGTCCATCTGTGACTTGGTTATGTTTGGCCCAGTAGTAGGTGGAGCCTATTTCTCAGTTCCCGCTAGTTCAAATGTTGATTCTGTAACCTTATCCTTGCTCAGAGACAATATGTTCTGGATAGGTGATTGGGGCAAGGATGCCATCACTTCTACTGCAATCTTCATGGAATTAGACTCTTCAATTATCTGTACCTCAGGTAATGTATCATCATTGGTCTGTTCAGGAGGGTCTATGCTTGGTACTTTTTCCTTATCATCTTCCTTGACTTCAAATATAGATTTCCACACTGTTGTGGCATGCTGCAATACATCCTGTATCTTTTTGTTCAATATCTGGAAGGTCCTAAATCTGGGAGTATGATTGTTTTCATATTTGGTCATTTCCTCTTTTATCTCTTTGTTTTTCATAGTAGGCATGACTTCCCTTAGGGTCTATTCCCTTATGTCTTTTTTAGTTTGGACTGTATTGAACCAAGGAATAGATACTTCTTTGAACAGATCTTCAATCATATGGCTCTTCAACTTGGAAAGGTCATATTTCCATTTAGCCATTTTCTCCACAACTACTTCCTCAATCTTCTTTTGTTCCTCCTTAGTCCTTGAAGCATAATTCAATGACTTAACAGAACTCATACCACTGCCTCCTTTTAGATCTTCAATCTTCTACTCAAGTGTAGGTGCTGGTTTCTTGAAGACAATTGTATCAACTTCTTCATCATCATCATATTTACACAATATAAGTTTCCTTCTTTATCTCCTTGGTTTGCTGCTAGTGAGGATAGTGTTAGGGATTTTTCTTGTATGAATCACAATGCTTGAAATGTCTATGTGAACCTTGTACCTTTACTTCTGATTCAGAGACAAGAAAAGCCTAATTGCTAAGGACTAGATAAGGTCCTTCTTCGTTTTTGAGTTCCACAACTACTCAGGCAAGTTTTACCTTTAACGATGGCTGTTAACACAGTATTTGTTGATGTGGACACTGATTTGTCATGTATCTCTATTGAACAAGCTCATAAAATACCTTGTAAATGATCAAGCATAATCATATACAGGATTTAACCATACAAATCA
>MU228472.1:735702-754867 GCA_018584345.1 Thuja plicata | reverse complement strand
CAACTCTCTGTATCACTTAGAAATTTCAATCACTCGAGAACACTGTAACAGCTCTAAATATCACCTTTTGCTTTAAAATAAAAACTTTACTCTGAAATCATGAACACGGTGAATAGGAATGAATGCAGACTCCTCTGTTTATAGCCACAAGGTTCAGAGTACATGGCTCAAAGTTCAAAAATGTCAGTTCTGCAATTAATTTGATATGCCATAAAACGTTCAAAAACCTAGCCGTAGTTTCTCGAGGTGATAGGAAATCAAATTTAAATCATGAGTATTTTGGTGCAATCACAAAAATGGTTAAGACAACTAATATGGCACTCTATGATTCACCTTCTATCATACATCTCAGCTACCTTTTGTACACAGTAATCAAAAATTCTTTTATCTGATTGGCTGACGGCTTGATCTTCTCTGTCACATCCTCCAGTTGGCGCCCCTTTTATAGATCCTAATTATCTGGCGACCTCGTGACCTCATAAAGTCTCTTTTTCATGAGTATTATCTCTTAACCATGGTCTGATCATCAGATTAGGCAACCACGTAATACCTTTACCTCAGCTAACCCAAGTCTCTTCAGCGATCAGGCGACTATGTGAAAATCTTAGTCGCGCAGGGTTAACCTTAACTCAGTTTTCATCTCCAGACTACGTGACAAACCGTTGCACTTAACATTTCATAGCAATTGCCAAGTCGCTGGATCCTTATTTCTCTTTTCAAGACTTCACGACAACCCTTTGGTCGCTGAGTCGGGTGATAGACTTAACTTAATCTTTTATTGAAAAGGTACCCTTTCTCTATTTTCAGCGACTTCACGGCATACCTTAATCGCTTAGTCAGAAAGACTTTTTCCCTGGGGCACTTTTATCACCAGACTACGCGACCACCGTTAGATCTTTTTACTTCTTCATCAAACAGCTGTCTTTTAATCGCTTCAGAATTTCACATACCCTTAAAATATCAAGAGACTTCGCGACCGAGGGTAAAATGACTTTAGTGTCCTTATCGCTTGATCCCTTTCCTTCATCTAGCGATCACATGACAACCACTATCTTTCTAACAGATGTCATCTATTACTTTGTCCACTTTATGCATTCTGGAAGTCTGAGTCATCACTCCTGTTCTGGCGACATCCCGACTGAGTAAAATCACTTAACCTGAAACTGTTAGTCGCTGGGTCAGGACTGTTATCTCCTAACTGTCAACTATCACGAGACCACGCGACTGAAGAAAAGCCTTAACTGTTTGAATGTCCTGATCTAGCAACCATGCGACATGAAGCAAGAACAAAGTTGAAAGACATTTCTTTGACCTATTGACTCTTCACGCGATCACCCGACTGAAGGTGGGTCCCATTCATTTTAAAGTTTCATATTATGATTATCAAGCGACAACCCGACCAAAGAAAGATCGCTAAGTCTCGATACACTGATGGAATATTCAATTTTTTGACGAGACTACGCGACTTAAAGGAAAAACAAAGTCGGGAGATGTTTTGGCATATTCATTTCTGGTAATGCGATCAAGCGACCTGACTTAACCTTTTATATAGCACATGCCTTTAGTGACTGAAAAAGGTAATGATAAAACATAAAGACATGGCCAGGGTTTCAAAATACATTGTTTAACATTTGGTTACTAGGGTTTATCAAGGTTTATCAAGATTTTGACAATTTTGCAAGGAATAAGCATGAAAACCTGAAAATTTTCAGAGAACAAGGCAAGGAACAGGGCAAAATAGCAAAAACACGAAATACAACCAACAGATAGACTTAAGGGCCTTAGGTGTTCTCTTGAGAGCTAGACTATTTTTCTTCTTAGGAGGATCTACTTCTACCTCTTCGTCTTCTTTTTTAGATATGTCATCTTCTATCTTGATTTCATCTCCTTGGCTTACTAAGATATAAGGAGAAGTCTTTCCATACTTCTTTCCAAACTATTCCATCCTTTTCTTTCCTCTTTTTAGAATCTTAGGAATATCTATCTCTATAGATATCTTTCTTTTTGCTTCTTCATGAAGTTTGAGATTCTTTGCTAGCAAGTCTTCAATGGCTGCATCAGCTTCTTCAGAACTTCTGTCTTTGCAAAAATCTTCAATTCTTTCTTCTATGTAATTCATGTCATTCATTTTTACTGCTAAATATTTTCTTCTTTTCAGGGAAAGAGAGAGCTACTCTTTGAGTTTCTTGATCTGATCCATGGCTACTTGTATATCTATCTTTTCATTTTCAATGGTTTTCTCCAGTCTGTATATTTCCATTGCCTCTGATCTTTGCTCAAGCTCTTAAAATTCTTTAGAGAGAACCTTTAGCTCTGATACCAATTGTTTGAAATATATTATATCCAATGTGACTAAGAGGGGGGGTGAATCAAGAACCAATAAAAAATATTCTTCTTTAACCTCAATTAGATTATCTAATCGGATTGCATGCATAGAAAATAAATAATCATTCATAACACATGACACAGTATTTGGTTACCCAAAAACCTTCCAAATGGAAAGTAAAACTAGGGTGGGGATGGTACCCATAAGATTTAGTACTGCAGTATAAATTTAACATGTTAGAGATTACATTGACCACTTCTAATGGCCTGCCCTATTAGGAGCAATAAGGACTGTTAAGTCCACCTTGTTAAAGGATTTTATACAATATAATAAAGTAATGAAACTCTGTTACGAGATTTACAAAGGACTATTAGGTCCACTTGGTTAGAGGATTTTGTTGATCCACATGTCAGAATGAACCAGTAGATGATCTTCTTATGCAACTTTGATTTGCTAAATAAGATCCTTTGATTTATAACTAATCACCTGACTGTGATGGATGAGTCTCTGTTGTACTTTTATACTTCTACAATATTCTAATCAATATGCCACTTCATATTCGCATATACACTTGTTCACATACAAACTTTGGATAAATAAACTATCTTACATATATATCTTATCCAAAACAAATGACTTCATAAGTTAGCTTCCATTACATACAATAATATCAAACAATATATGCAAAGTCAGCACAATACTGTCACTCAGGTCCAAAAGTCTACTCGGGTGATAAACTGATACTCGGGAAATATGTTGATCACTCAAGTCACACTGATCACTCAGGCAATGTTGTTCACTCGGGAAATAATGATCACTTAGGCCGTACTAACCACTCAGGCAATACTGAATCACTAAGTGTTTTGACACTAATAGACAACATGTCTTGCCATAAGGTCTAACTTTTAGGCTCCTAGAAGGTAACTGGGTCAATTTTAGCTACTCAACTTGGTACCCTAGGGGTTAGGGGTCATTTTCAGCCATAAATGAGCCTCTAAACTCATTTATTTCTCCCCTAAAGTCTCCTTTTCAATCTTGAACGAATTTTAGGAAGTTGTATTTAACTCCATTCATGGAGAATGAAGGAAAGTGGGAAGAAATGGATGGTTTGGGTCACCTCACCTTTGGGTTAGTCTTGGTCAGAGGTTTTCCTATATAGGGAAGGTTTTAGGAAGAGTTGGGTGTTCACCCACTCTCTACCCTTAGAGATAGTTTTCAAATTTGAAGGAGCTTTTAGAGAAGGAGAATAGGAAGGATAGCTCATCACCAATATTCAACTCACTTTAGACTTGGAGTAAGGTTGGTCTTATTTTAGAGTAATTTTCATGGTTTTGCATATTCCTAAGCTTGAAACTCCATTAATGGATTCCTATGTAATTTTCAATTTATTTTCAAGTTAAGTTTTTGAAGCTTTGTTTTGTTGTGTTTTTATTTGTGAGTTATTTTGAATGGGATTCTTCAAGGCACACTCATCCTTGGGAGGGAAGAGTAACCTTGGAAGGGGTGGTAGGAAATGACTCTGGTTTATTGTAGATTCTCCCATGTGTAGAGGGAAAGATATGGGGTTTCACGACACCCATGATGCCAAATATCACCTGAGGGCTTTTAGGGGGCATAAAGAGATATATTTTTTGACTGCATCTTGTGAAGATGGTCATTCCAAGTCCATGTGTGGCTTGATGTTACTATTTTTATACTTGGCTTTCTCCTACTATGAGGTCTACCACTACTCTTGTTTTCAAGAAGGCCTCTTGGAGACCTTCCTCTTGTTATACCATGTGATGGGGAGTATTTCTATGCTTGACTTTATGTTGTGTTTTTTTTATGAGGTTTAAAACATTATTTAATTAGTTAAATTATTCATTTTAAGTTATCTAGCCTTTTGACATTTGTATCAATTAGAGGGTAGAGGCTACCCCTTATCCTCGCACTAACCTATTTATCAGAGTTTTATCAATCCCTTTGACCCGTATCGTGTATGGTTGACTTTTGGTCAACTATGGTCAAACTTCCTCCAACTATCCCAATTTTTGTACCAAGTGATCCTTGTACCCCCTGAAACCTAGGATTTCAATTTTGTACCTTTTGGAGATGGTTGACTTTTGGGTCAACAATCTTGATTCATGTGTCGATCGAAGTGTGTAGCTTAGGGAAACATGTAGGATAGTTCTAAGAGCTATCCTACCTTGTTGGACTTTTCCGTTTGTTTTTTTTCTTCTGCACCATTTTTCTTGCAAGTGTTACCTTTGAGGTAGATTAGTTAACCTTTAGGCGTGTTTTAAATTTTTTGATTGTGTATTTTTGCCCAACTTTTGGGCATGACAATTACAAACACAACATTGCATAAAACTAAAAGTTCCATCCACAAAATTTGTTATACATCCTTGTCCCAGTCTTTGGTGAGTTCCCATGCACCATACTCCCTTGATGAAAATATCTTAAGTCCACTTGAGATGAGTTGTTGGTGTGAGGAGCCCTTCTTGCAAATATGATGTTCATCAAGCCATACTGCATCTAGTTCAGGTTTTCCTTTATACTTGATTAAGTATTCTTTGTACTCTATCCTCCTATTCTTCTTGATTCTAGTATCTAGCATCTTCTCAAGTTGTGGTGGTACTATTTTGGGGAATGGTTTAAGGTCTTCTACCACTTCTTGTTTTGCATCATCTTCAGTGATCTCTCCTTTGTATGGTGTTAAATCACATACATTGAAGATGGGTGAGATACCAAGGTTTGGTGGTAACTTGATTTTGTATGCAATCAGTCCATATTTTTCCAAATTTTTGCATGGTCCCACTTTCTTGGGTAAAATCTTGGTGTGTTTGACCTTTGGTATCCTCTCCTTCTTGAGAAATGCCCACACTAGTTCTCCTACTTCAAAGGTAACATCTCTCCTCTTTTGATCTGCTTGGTGTTTTTAGCTTTGATTAGTCTATTGTAGTTGAGACTTAACTTGATCATGAACCTCCTTCATAGTTGCAGCAAAGTGTTGTCCCTCTACACTAATTGGTTTAGTATTAGGAATTTGTCTTAGTTAAAGCACTCCCCTTGGGTTCATCCCATAAACAATCTGAAAAGGTGACTTATTTTCGCTCCTATTGACTGTGTCATTGTATGAGAATTCATCTTGGGACAGTATAGAATCCCATTTCTCTGCATGCTATTTTGTAAGGCATCTTAGGATATTTCCTAATGATCAATTTATAACTTCTATTTTCCCATCCTTTTATGGATGATAGGTTGATTAAAAGGATAGTTTTGTCCCTAGTCTCTTCCACAAAGTCCTCCAAAAATTACCAACAAATTTGACATCTCTTTTGACACAATATTCAAAGGTAATCCATGAATTCTAACTATCTCTTTGAAGAAAATATCTGCAATGTAGGATGCATCACTAGTGGATTTACATGGCAAGAAGTGTGTCATTTTACTAAATCTATCCACAAAAAAAAAATCAATATCAAATCCCCTTTGGGTCTTGGGAAATCCATTTACAAAATCCATACTTACATGCTCCCATGGTCTTGATGGAATGGGTAAAGGGTGATATAAACCCACATTTGTACTCCTTCCTTTGGAATTTTGACAAATGGAACATGTTTCTACAAAATTTATAACATCAACTTATAACCTTGGCCAAAAGTAGTGCCTTCTTACTAGCTTTAATGTTTTATCTAATCCAAAATGACTAGACATAGCAGTAATGTGATTTTCTTGAATGATATTGGTTCTCATTGAACATTTAGGAATGCATAACTGTCCTCCTTTAAAGAGAAGTCCTTGTAATAAATAATCAAAAAATTCATGATGATATATGTCATTCAACTCAAGACATACCTGAGACACTTCCCCAAAATCTGCATCTGTTGCATACATGTCCTTCAAAGTATCAAGTTTAGCACTCTTCACTTGAATTTCTGAGATAGTAAGAACTCTCCTACTTAGTGCGTCAAAAAAATTGTTTTAAACCCCTTGTTGTACTTGATAGAAAATGTATATTATTGTAAGGTTTCAACCACTCCATATGCTTATGGCTCAAATTGTCTTGGCTATTGATGAAGCTTAGGGCCTGGTTATCTGTGTAGACTATGAACTCTTTGGGAAACAAATAGTGTCTCAAGTTTTTGAGTGATTGGACTAATGCATACATCTCTAGATAATAGGATGAATATCTCCTCTTAGATTCATTTAGTTTTTCACTAAATAATTCAATGGGTCTACCTTCTTGACTCAAGATACCTCCTATGGCAACTAGACTAGCATAACACTCAATTTGAAAAACTTTGTTAAAATCAAGGAACTTTAGGATAGGATATTGGGCTACCTTTTGCTTAAGGATTTCAAAGGATTCATTGGATTCCTTGTTCTAAACAAAGTTACATTTGTATCCCCCCTTGATAGTATCTATGGTAGGAGCACAAATCATACTAAAAAATTTTATAAACTTCCTATAGAAAGTAGCTAATCCATGAAAACTCATTATTGCAGAAATTATCCTAGGAGTAGGCCATGAAAGAATTGCATTTACCTTTTCTTGGTCCATCTTGAGAGTACCCTTGGAGATTTAAAAAAAATACAATATATGTGAGTTCTTCTTGCATGAAAATGCACATTTCCATGTTGATCTTCAAGTTCTCCTCTTGTAACCTCTTCAACACCATATATATGTGTGTTTCAAATAATCCTCTCTTGTGCTGCTAAAAAACAAAATGTTATCTAGGTAGACTATGAAAAATTTCCCTATGAAATCCTTGAGGACTTTGTTCATAAGCCTCATAAATGTACTTGAGGTGTTGGGTAACCCAAAATTCATAACTTTCCATACATACAATCCCTCACTAGCCTTACAATTTGTCTTCCATCCATCCCCTGGTCTAATCCTTATTTCATGATACCCACTATTCAAATCAATTTTAGAGAAATAGCTTGCACCCCCAAAAAATCTAATAAATCTTATATTCTTGGCATTGGAAATCTCTACCTTATTGTAATCTTGTTGAGGGCTCTAGATTCAGCACAAATCCTCCAAGTTCCTTCCTTCTTTGGTACCAAAATAGTAAGCACTGCACATGGGCTTAGGCTCTTGCCAATTAGACTAGATTCAAGAAACTCCTAAATTTGTTTTTCCATCTCCTCATTTTGTTGGGGTGTAAGTGTTACCTATTTAGTTTGCTTACTAAATTGCTAAGTGGAAACTACTTTTGCATTGATTATGGATTGAACAAGTTGTTGTTCTAAGTTTTCAAGAATTGATTGAATGCAGAAAGAAAGGTACATAATGCATAAAGAATTGACTAATATATTCACTTTTGTTAAAATCTGAAATATAATTACAAAGACAATGCATTTTTTCATGACGTATTATTCAAATGCTATTGTTACAAAGGTACAATGATTATTCAGATTTCAATTTTAAAAAGTATGTACAATGCATTCAAATCCACACAAGTCGTGGCAACTATTAACACTACATCTGAAAAAACACATTGAAAATATAAAGAAGTAAAGGGATAGAGGTAAATCCTCCATTGCCTATATAGAGAAGCAATCTTTGACCTCGTGTTGGAAATCTGGGCTGCATCTCCAGCTTTCACAAACCTACAAGACAGAATGAAGAAGGAGTCAGTTCAGAAGAACTGAGCAATGGAGACATTCCTAATACCTCTACACTACTCTAAAAATAGAAATATGCTTACTCAGATAAAGCATTAAAAGAAGCAAAAAAGAAGGAATAAGGCATAGGGAAAATCATTTTTTATGCTAATGTTGTTTGTTTCATGTACAGATTAAGGTACGAAGACCAAGTAAGTTGTTGAGAGGATACACAATCATTACAAGTGTGAAACTTTTTGACTGAAGCTATGAAGAGGTGAAGACCTGAAGACTAATTAAGGAGGTTGTAGATGGGGCATACATGCATCATAAGTATGGGACCTTCTGATTGAATTAATGATGTTGTAGAAGACCAGTTTTTGAAGGGACGTGACATTTTGTCATGAAACCTTTCAGCCTCTAAATCAACCATTCAGTGCTACAGGAGGTTCTCTTTTCATTTCAAAAGGTTTTCAAGAATTACTGCAAAAGATTATACTATTGCAACAGTGATACAAAAGGTATTTATCTTACTAAGTATTGACTGTCATGAAAATTAGTTATACACTCAAGGAGGTAAATTCATGTCATGATAGAGCATAGTTTTCAGTTTCTATGAAGAAGTTAACAATCAAGTGAATCCATTTATCATCATAAAAGTAGTACTATGGGATTCTTGTGTTATCAATTTATTGATCCAATGGGGAAACAATGACATAGATCATATTTACATTCAAGAATGACAAAGCATCATAGCGATTTTCAACAATATGTGTTTTCATAGCCTTAAAAGACACATACTAGTAGGGGTAAGAGAGAGGGCTGCTACAACAAGGTCTCCAAAACACATGAGGAGGGTGTCAAAATAAAAGAAAGAATCAGATCTTTAATAGATTTCATATGATGTTAACATTCATACCAATAAATAATATGCAAATAGCAAATAGATTAGGCTCATAAAGACATTATGATGCATACATTTGAGTCCTAAAGAGCAGCAACTAGAAGATATGAACATAACTAACATGAAGCTATAGAAAATAGCAATGTGGATATTAATAAATGACAAAAAAGTTCACAGAATGTTGTTCAAACAAAGTATGAGTATGGGTTGCAGAAGCTTAAACATTCTTTGTTTTGAAAAGAAGTTAAATCAAATCATGAAGTTTTGGTGCTGGTATCATAAAGGGTCGACTATTGATATAATATTACAGCATGGTCTATATTGGTAAATTGCTACAGCATGTTAAAAGTAATGTTGCCACATTTTCATGATTATGGGAAATATGACACTTTCTGATTAGCATAAACAAAAATTTATCATTGGAAATAAGAAATATTCAAACACAGGAAGAACAGACAGCAAGAGGAAGCCATAAACTCCATTGAGTAGTCATGTGCTACTATAGAATTGTCAAACATATCAGAAAAATCAGAAAAAATCTTCAAACTCAATCAATACAATCTCTGGTGTCATCAAATGTTCAGGGTACTTGCAGGTATATAGATTATTTTAGAGAAAATAGTGATAAATTCAACTAATAAATACACTTTCATAATAAAATGATGGACATTTATTAACATTCAAAATATCATTTCAAATGAGAGCATAAGGAAGGTAGCATAGAAATATATTCATGTTTGATGAGATACTTATGCAGCACATATTAATAGTGACAATAGTGTGCAAAAGAATGGAGCAGCAAAGAAAGGAGGCTTCCATTAACAAGATATAAAGATACATAGAAAAAATACCTAGCTATCAAGGAGCACTAGAATCATAGATAGCACACCGTTTCAATTTATTCTCAATGCCAAAGTTTAAATCTGAAAACATCAAGAAAGTGATGACAAAGCCCTATAGAGAGTACTTTGTAACTCACAAGTTATCTGATGGAATAGCATAAATAGAGAACATGTGCCTGGTGGTCATGATTATGCAAATATCAGATCACATTCTTAGAATCAGTTTCAGAGGAGCAATATATCATAACTGATAGTGTTATGGTAAAGGTCATTGTCAGTTCAAGCTTATGAAAATGCTACTAGAAGTGACAGTTTCAGATTTTTATGGAAAATAGAGAAACATGTAGCTCAAGTCTTGAGATATTCAAAAAGGATCTTACTTGCAGTTTGATTCAGTAAAAAAAAGAGATCAGAGATAGAATGCTACAGTCACTTCAAAGGGCAGCTTTAAAATTATTTAAATTACACAGCAGAAGTCACAAAATCATGAATAGAAAGAAATTAAAGGTAGAAAAGAGCCATTTTTGAAATAAAAGAAACACATGGTTTCATTATTCTTCCAAGCACCCAGAAATTCTTCCTCTCAAGTAACGCGAGCAGCAGAAAACCCAGAATGTCTAAATAGAAAGAGGAAAAAGAAACCCTCATGACAAGAAACATTTTTTATATTAAGAAAAGAGATGTAGCTTCGTTCAAGGTGAAATACATCACAAGAGCACCATACAACCGCACATTCTTGAAAATAAAATGAGAAATCTGCAAGAATAAATCCATGTTTTCGAAGAGCAGAAATAAATTCATAATGCATAAAGTTTGGTAAAATCACAGTAAGCCATATTCAACAGTAAAAGAGATACATCTTATATGCAAGAACAACAACATGGTTTCTTGAATTTTAAAGGAAGGAGTCTAATTCGAAGCCCACATTCAAAAATTTTGCAGATTACAAAGTGATGTTTTAAAAGAAACATAGAAGGAAAAACCCAACTTACCAGCAAAGATGGAAATGGTGAAACTCAAGTTTTAAAGCATGATGTCCATGGACAAACAATATTTCAAGGATTATTTTGAAGCTTTGTGAAGGTAGCAAAGAGAAGCACTACAATCAACATTTTTTTTCTTCAAACCCATGGAGGCAGCTCAAGAAAAGAAAAGAAGAGCAGCGGCATCCATGGAGAGAAAACAACAGAAGGAGATTTTAGCCATGGCTTCCGCACCAAGAGGGAGGCAGCCCATAACAAAGCCTACTTGGAAAATAATGTAACAGTGGAGAAGAGACAGCTACAAAAGATATTCCACCAATAGCACCAAAGAGGTTGTGTCCAAACCTTTTGAGTATGACAGCCAAGGAGCGGCATGAGAGGCACGAAATAGCTACAGAAGGAGTAGATACAACAGAGAGCTTCAACTTCAAACCCCTACCCTCATGGCGGCAGCAGCAGAGCAGCAGATGCCCAAAAAGAAATGAACAAGTGAAATGCTTAAGGGTTTTTACCCTATGTAAATCGTGTTTACCTTTTGCCTTAGTTCCCTTTCTAGGGTTAATCTTTAATTCATGCCGTAGTTTAACTTTAGTTAAGTTTTCTTCCTTAAAGCATTTTCTGATTTCATGAGCTTAGGGAGAGAACATTTATTTATACAAGCGATAGTATTTTATTAATATTAAACCTATAAATTATTGAATATTATTTTTAGATATTCATTACTTTATATGTTTAATATTAATAGGAGTTTTATTTTTGTATAAATAAATGTTAAATAGATTTTGTTCTAGGAAAAAAATTATATCAATAAAAACTTGTAAAATAAGTAATTTAATGAATATCATTTCTTTTTTATATATTCATTAAATTATTTATTTATTTGTTTTTTTATCTATATTATTTTTAAAATAAAGCAAATTATATTTTTTCCTTTTGGTTTTGTTCAAAATATGTCTATTTATTATCAATAATTATATTCTAATATCTAATTTTTTTTAAATGAATAAGTGTATTATTCACTTCAAAATTAAGTATATTGGAATAATATTATTGATAATAAATAAGGTATAGTTTGATCGCTAAATTTATTTATTTATTAAATAATAATGAATATATTTTAATATATCTACTTTTAAAATGAGTACTTTTTCTATTCATTTTAAAAGTTAAATATATTAAAATATTATTTAGTTAATAATTAATTAATAAATAAATTTAGCTTTTAGGGAAGTTTTATTGCACATCATTTATTGTTGATAATAATAATTATTTGTCATAGTTATAAGGCAGTAATTATTAATTATTCTAAGTGCAATTAAGGGTGGTCTTATCTAAGAGTTCCTTTAGGTGATGTCATGATTATCTTGAGTTGACCAGCACTTGACTGTTTATCCCATGCCTGTTTCTAGGAGAGTGGTTTTGTTCTTACTTAGTTTTGCTACTGTTAAGGGACTATTTACAGTACTTGGGGCCTATTTGCAGTTGCAGTTCAGTTGTCAGCAGTTGGGGAACCTTTTTATAGTAGTTTGATTACAATTGACAACAGTTATGGCCCTGATTTGGTGGGATTTGTCCTCATATCTGACCCCCACTGATTTTGCATGTTTTATGGAGGTTTGGAGCAGTTTTGGGGGATTTTGAGTTACACTTTGTTTATGCATGGTTTGGTGGAGTTGTTGGAGCACTTAGACTTCAGTTTCTGATAGTTATGGCCTAATTTGATGGAGTTTCTTCCTGCATCTGACCCTTAGGGATCTGATACCTATATTATTGTATTTTGACCTCATTTTTGGAGGACCTTCTTTTCTTCACCTGTTCTTGCACATTGAATACTTGTGAATGTGTTGTAAGGGTATTTTGTAGTAGAGTTTTGACAGCATTGATATATTGATACAGCAGTTCGTTCTCATTGGTTTGAAGTGCAATATTGTGGATTTTCTTGTTTTTAAGTTGTGTTATCCTTCTTTTAAGCTATATCCCTTGCTGCATATTCAAATATTGATACTTGTTATTACAGGTTTTTGCTTGTGAGTCCTAGTTCTTTACTGAAAATTGGTGAAACCTAGTTTCCCTTTCAAAGCTAAGGATTCTAGATCCTTGCATATAATCATTGTTGTAGTTTCATGTTGTCTGAGCATTAAGAGCCATTGGTATTTTTGTGATTCATGTTGATTCATTCAAAGTTACAAACAAATTGTTTGGTGTATCACCTCCTTTAGATTTTTCAAGGTATTCATATTATCCTTCTACCTCTTTCCCACATACACACTTAGCATTAGGTGATATCCCAAATTTAACAGGAACTGGCCTAGAATCTAGAGATCCATTCTCTCATCCACCAAGGAGAATGTTTCCATGTTCCAACAGGATGGCTAGATCCTGCATCCAGCTATAGGTGCAATCCTAATTGACAACAATTTTTGACAAGCCTGATGGGACCGAACTACTTCACAGTTCTTCCAAATAATTATTCCTTATTGTTGTTATTGGTGTGAGCAGTAGTATTTCTACCTTTTTGAAGGTATTTTACCAGCACTTGGCGACTCTGTTCTAAAATTTTATTGCAGATCTGGTAGCGGATTTATCTTAATGAGAAGGACTCCTACAAGAGAAAAAAATGAATGGTTCATTTATCAAGAGCTTCTGCCCAATAGAAGAGGTAGCAGATCAACAAGAAGAAGCAGAGCATCTCAAGTTGCGGGAGAATCATCCTCTTTTCTCAGGGAGTCTAATTTTTCATTATTCAAAAATCCTATCTTTGAAGATCAAGCTGCCATTTCTGAAAGCCATGAGGTAATTATTGAAGATTTTAGTTTTCCTGAAGATTTAAGCGTGCTTGATAATTCTGGATCATAATTACATGTTCTTGAAGAAAGAGAAAAGGATCATTTGACTACTGTAGCATCCACAAGTGGTACTGCTACCCAGGATTGAAAACATATCAAAGAAAGGTAACTCAATCTAATAAGTTTATTGTACCTCCTATAATTCAGAAACAAGTTCAACTAGTACAGATGGCTCAGAATTTTCCATTTGTAGCTTTTGATGCTGGCAGCCCATTACAAATTGTTGCTCATCATGATATTCCACCAGCAGCACTAAAAGGTTTGACGTATTTCAATGGTGAGGGTCATATTTCAGCAATAGAGAATATTAAAGATGTTGCTACTCTTTGTGGATTACATCAAGTCACACATGATGATGTAGCACTTAAATTATTAGTAGCTTCTCTTAGAGGTAAAGCCTTAATTTGGTTTCAAATTTTAGCAGTAAATTTAGTTGCCACATGGGATGACTTAGGAACCATTTTGATCAATAAGTTTGAGGATAAATTAGATAATTTGTCATTAGTTGAATAGTTGACTACCATTAAAAGAAGTGTTAATGAGCATATTTCAGATTTCAATTTTCATTTTCAGCGAAGTTAGGATAGAATTCCAGCATCTGTCAAGCCTTCTAATGACTATGCATTTTTGTTCTACCTAAAGGCTTTTAACAGTGACATTTCAGTGATGATATAGTCTATGGGAGGGTATACTTTACCAAATGCATATGATATTGTTGTAAGAGCTGAGAACAACTTGATACAAGCTAGCAAGTTACCTCCAAGGCCTCTAATGCCTTATTGTGCAAAAATTCAGCCAGTTTTACCTACTATTTTACCACCTTTAGCTATTATTCCACCAGTTCCAGCACTTAATATGCAAGTTGTAGCATAAGAATATGCTGCTACAACTCCTATTAGAGAGATAAAAGAGTAGACTATGGAGGTGAAGGATACAAGTGACAGCATGATGAGAACATTGCAAAGCTATGGTAACAAGATAATTAATTTGAAGAGGCAACAAGGCCAATACAACAGACCTCCTCAAACTTATTATCAACAAAATAGACAAACAAATCAAGCTTCTAGCTCAAATCAATCAAGGCAAGCTCAAGGGCAGAAAAGGAATTATGGTCAAAGAGTTGGTCAATTGTATAACTACGCAACTCCTAGTACTTCTCAGGAGATTGTTGTTGTTCCTCAAAACAACTATGCGCAAGAGTTAGAATGGTGTAATACATGCAATGATGGGCATTATTGGCTTAATTGTCCGCATGCACTTAAGGCTAGAAGGCAAGATGTTTTGAAAGGAAAACCAAAGGTACATTGTGATCCACCACAACAAGGTAATGTTGATATTTCCTTGGTTAATTTTAATAATGAAGAAGTTGTTTTGGCAGCAAATTTTGGCCCAAATCAAGTTTGGAGACCTGTAGTAGCTGGAATCAAGTCAAAAACTAAAGCTATAATTGATCAACAGCAAGTTGATAAAGTACAACAACCTACTGTTAAAATACAACAGCAAGGGCAAACTCAGAAATTTTTAGAACACCAATCACAACCAGCAAAAGATCAAGCTATTTTAAAACAACAGCAAAAGGTTAGTATTCAAAATTTTAATAGTGTTGATCATTTAAAGAAGACACAGGCTCCTTTGTCCATGTGGGATGTTTTGGCACTCCCAAGCCAAAAGGATATGTTACAAGTGGCATTACAAACACTGTCATTATTTGATGATGTCTTATCTCAACAAAGCCCTAAGGTTCTAGTAGCTGCAAATACAAGTACAGCCCAACAATCATCTAAATTGGTGAAACCTCCACCATTTTATGTTACAATCAATATAGGACAACACCTAGTTCACAATTGTATGATTGATTCTGGTGCCACTAGCTCGGTTATGCCAAAGAAGATTGTAGATCAGCTAGGCCTTAAATATGAACCACTTGAAAAGGGGGTAGTCCAGTTAGATGGGACAGCAATTACAACTGTGGGAGTTATAAGAAATTTAGACTTGACATTACATGCATGTCCTAGTTTTTTAGTACCCATGGATGTTTATATCATTGATTTACCTCCCAATTTCTCCATTTGCCTATCAAGAGATTTCACTGCTAAAATAAGAGGCTATTTATCTGCAGACTGGTCCCACATGCTTTTCCACACTAGGTATGGCACTAAAGTTACTATTCCTTCAGAGCCTATTACAAAATTATGTATTGAACAACATATTATTGGTGTTGGAAATGAATCAGCAGCTGTATTATTTGATCAAGAGGACATTTCTGCTATTCGTGAGTCTGAAACACAAATCGATCAGTTTCCTAATATTTTGTTAGATGAGTGGGCCACTGGAAATGTTGGAATTGTAGAAGAATAGATTGAGGAGCCAAGTTTGGGAAACTATGTCATCCATGAAATTTCTAATTTTTTACCAGCTGTTGAATAAAGTGCAGATTTTAATTCGAAACAACAGTCTAATGTTGTTTGGAAGTTATTTTTTGATGGTTCACGCAGAAAAATAGGTGCTAGAGGAGGTTGTATGTTGATTTCACCAGCAAATTAGAGGTATTATTCTTCTTTTAGATTTACTTTTAGCTGTAATAATAACATTGTTGAATATGAAGCACTTGTGTGTGGATTAAAGTGGGTCATTAAAAGAGGTATTAGTTGTTTGCAAGTCTTTTGTGATTCAGAACTGATTGTGAATCAAGTTAGGAATATACATGCAACCAAGAATGATTTGCTGAAAAGTTCTAAGCATGTTGTACGGGATCTAATTGAAGGTTTGGAACCTTATAACTTGCAATCTGTACCTAGAAATCAGAACAAGCATGTTGATAGACTTGCTGCAGTTGGTGCACAGTACAATATTCCAACTAAAATCAGCAATAATATGGGGTTGAACCGTGTAAAAGTAGTTCTTAGGCCTGTTGTACCTAATAATGCTGACAGTTGGTAGGTTTTTTATTCTGATCAGCACATTGTTAATTTTTTAAGAGAAGAGGCTGAGTTTGCACAGTCAAACCAGTATGAAGATCAGATCATCCAGTTAAAGACAAACAAGTTTCCCAAAGGTCTTGTGACCTTAGAATCAATGTTCAGTACTAATGATGAGATTAAAAAAAAAAACATCTTGCAGAGCAAGGAGGAACATTATGAAAAAATTATTGTTCCAAAGGATAAAGTGTTGAAACTTGGCAAGGTATGTACCCCTAAAGAATGTCAAATCTTTGTCAATTTATGCAATGAGTTTCAGGATATTATTGCTTGGAATTATTTAGATCTGAAAGGATTTGATCCTAGTATTTCCCAGCATACTATTGAGCTAGAACTAGGGGCTAAACCAGTTAGGCAAAAAATAGAGGCATGTCAACCCTAAATTAGAACCCTTATGATCAAGGAATTGAATAAACTGATTGAGAGCAATATTATATTCCCAATTAAACATACTTCTTGGGTATCCAATTTAGTTCCAATTAGAAATAAAAATGGATAAATTAGATTATGTGTTGATTTCTTTGATTTAAATAGGGCTTCATTAAAGGATAGAATTCCATTGCCTTCTATGGAGCAGATCTTGCAAGTTGTTTCAGGATCGGAATAGTTCTCACTACTTGACGGTTTCTCTGGTTATAACCAGATTTTGGTAAAAGAAGAAGATAGATTTAAGACAACATTTACTACTGAATGGGGGACCATGGCTTATCAAAATATGCCATTTGGTTTATCAAATGCAGGAGCAACCTTTCAGAAGGCTATGGACAAAGCCTTTATAAACTTAATGTATAGATTTGTACTTGTCTATCTTGATGATATTACTGTTTTCTCAAAGAATGCAGCAGATCACTTTAAACATTTGAGAACTATCTTTGAGAGATGCAGGGAATATGGCATATCTTTAAATCTCAAGAAAAGCATGTTCGTTGTCCATGAAGGTAAATTTTTGGGGTTTATTTTTTCAAAGGAGGGGATCACCATTGACCCTGAAAGAGTAAGCGCTATTCTTGTCTTACCCCTTCCTTCTCATAAAAAAGGACTTCAAAGTTTCTTAGGGAGAATTAATTTTGTAAGAAGATTTATCCCAGTTATTGTTGAATTATTGTTGCCATTAACAGTCATGCTTAAAAAGAATATTGTTTTTAGATGGATGAAAGAGGGAAAATGTAGTTTTCATTTGATTAAAGAATCATTAGCTGCTGCTCCTACTTTGTTAAATCCTAATTTATCAAAGGATTTCATTTTATATGCTTATGGAAATAATGATAGCATTGTTGCCATGTTAGTTCAAAAAAATGATGAAAGTTTTGAGCAGCCAATAGCTTTTTTCAATTAAGGGCTTAAAGATTATCAGCTAAATTACTCATTTGTTGAAAAGCACATACTTCTTGTAATAAGAAGTTTAAAGAAATTAATACATATGCTTTCTAACAATAAAATCAATTTGATGGCGGCACATCCTTCTGTTAAGGATTTCTTACTGAATAAAGATTTCTATACCAAGAGAGCTGGCTGGATTACCAAGGCAATGGAGTAAGATATTGAAATTAAAGTTACCAAGTTGGAAAGAGGTAAGGGTTTATGCGAACAACTTGCAGGAAATGGAGATAACACTCCAAAAGATGACTCTAAAGTTGTTTTAGCTTTGGAAGATGATGAAAAACTTGTTGTCCTAGAATTTCAGAATGATTGGGTAGACTATATGGTTATCTTCTTGCAAATAGGATGATGTCCTGAAGGTTTGGAAAGATCAAAATAGAGGTATTTCAGATTACAATCCATTCCTTATTGTTTGTTGAATAACATTATATTTAGGAAGAATTTGCAATGCGTTCTGTTAAGATGCATTAAACCAGATCGAGTTGATCATATTCTGCATGAATTCCATGAAAGGCCAGCTGGAGGCCATTTCTCACCAAGATCTACAGCTCTTAAAGTGATGAAAGAAGGCTATTATTGTCCAAGTGTGTGTTAGCTCTTTTTCTTGTATGAATCAATTAAAACAACAATAAGTGCTTGACCCTCTATTCCCAATGCAGGTTCATACATGAATAAGGCTAATTAACAAGGATGAAACTCCTTCTACACTTTGGGCTCCACATACCCAGGCGGGTGCACCTAATTACAGACTCACTGAATGATAGAGAATCCATAATGGATTAAGGATTTATAACCCTTCTTCTTTTTATGCCACTTTGGCCTAGGAAGGCTAACCTATCGATTCACTCTTCAATGAATCACTAAGATGAATTATATCCTCTAAATACAATCAACTACACATATTTTCTCTTAAATATCAAAAAATAAGGATTTTAATATTTGATTTGATAACAATAACCACTTTTTAGCATCTTGACCAGTGCCTAATCATGGCTGATAGAGTCATTATAGAGTGTACACATATTAAGATAATTAATAGAAACACAAATGAATCCTAGATAGAGTGCCTTAAAAACTATCCTCTCACTCCTACACCAATGTATCAAATCCTTGCATGAATGCTAATCCTCTATAATCATCTGTAAGATTTAAACTCTCCTTGAAAGTAACTCACAAACAAGAACATCACTATCTTATAACCAGTACACTCAAAATGCCTTACAAATTGAACATACAAGAATTAATGGTAAATGAAAGAAGACATCATTGACATGAAAATGGAGATTCCATTGTAATTTTATTAATATGAACTCA
>MU228472.1:688766-721248 GCA_018584345.1 Thuja plicata | reverse complement strand
GAGAGCAATAAGCTCAATACAATAATGAGAACAATGAGAGATTGAGAGAAGAAATGAGAGAGAGGAGAAGATTATTAGGGCAAGTGTGTGAGAGGAATCTCTTAAGTAGAGATGAGTGGAGGAGTTTTCCTGTAACTCCCTTCTCCTATGAATGCCACATTCATATTGTGTGTGTGACAAATGTGTGATTCCTCTTAAAGAAGAATATCTATTTTTCTTATTAAAGGAAATACAAAATTGTGACATGTCCTCCTACTTAGACTAGAGGACAAATACAAATAAGGATACCTTGGTTTATCCTTTTAAATACATATTTTCAACCAAGGAAAGATTAATTCTAACACTTATGCAGCACATATTAATAGTGACAATAATGTGCAAAAGAATGGAGCAGCAAAGAATGGAGGCTTCCATTAACAAGATATAAAGATAAATAGCAAAAATACCTAGCTATCAAGGAGCACTAGAATCATAGATAGCACACCGTTTCAATTTATTCTCAATGCCAAAGTCTGAATCTGAAAACATCAAGAAAGTGATGGCAAAGCCCTATAAAGAGTACTTTTTAACTCACAAGTTATCTAATGGAATAGAAGAAATAGAGAACATGTGCCTGGTGGTCATGATTATGCAAATATCAGATCACATTCTTAGAATTAGTTTCAGAGCAGCAATATATCATAACTGATAGTGTTACTGTAAAGGTCATTGTCAGTTCAAGCTTATGAAAATGCTACTAGAAGTGACATTTTCAGATTCTTATGGAAAATAGAGAAACATGTAGCTCAAGTCTTGAGATATTCAAAAAGGATCTTACTTGGAGTTTGATTCAGTAAAAAAAAGAGATCAGAGATAGAATGCTACAGTCACTTCAAAGGGCAGCAATAAAATTATTTAAATTACACAACAGCAGTCACAACAACATGAATAGAAAGAAATTGAAGGTAGAAAAGAGTCATTTCTGCAATAAAAGAAACACATGGTTTCATTATTCTTCCAAGCACCCATTAATTCTCCTATCAAGTAATGTGAGCAGCATAAAACCCAGAATGTCTAAATAGCAAGAGGAAAAAGAAACCCTCATGATAGGAAACATTTTTTATATTAAGCAAAGAGAGGTAGCTTCATTCATGGTGAAATACATCACAAGACCACCATACAGCCGCACATTCTTGAAAAGAAAATGAGAAATTTGCAAGAATAAAGCCATGTTTTCGAAGAGCAAAAATAAATTTAGAATGCATAAAGTTTAGTAAAAACACAGTAAGCAGTAAAAGAGATACATCTTATATGCAAGAACAACAACATGGTTTCTTGAATTTTAAAGGAAGGAGTCTAATTCGAAGCCCATATTCAGAAATTTTGTAGATTACAAAGTGATGTTTTAAAAGAAACATAGAAGGAAAAAACCAACTTACCAGCAAAGAAGGAAATGGTGAAACTCAAGTTTTAAAGCATGATGTCCATGGACAAACAGTATTTCAAGGAGTATTTTGAAGATTTGTGAAGGTAGCAAAGAGCAACACTACAATCAACATTTTTTTTCTTCAAACCCATGGAGGCAGCTCAAGAAAAGAAAAGAAGAGCAGCAGCAGCCATGGAGAGAAAACAATAGAAGGAGATTGCAGCCATGGCTTCCATGCCAAGAGGGAGGCAGCCCATAACAAAGCCTACTTGGAAAATAACGTAATAGTGGAGAAGAGACAGCTACAAAAGATATTCCACCAGCAGCACCAAAGAGGTCGTGTCCAAACCGTTTGAGTATGACAACCAAGGAGCGGCATGAGAGGCATGAAATAGCTACAGGAGGAGTAGACGCAACAGAGAGCTTCAGCTTCAAACCCTACCCTCATGACGGCAGCAACAGAGCAATAGATGCCAAAAACAAAATTAAGAAGTGAAATGCTTTAGGGTTTTTACCCTATGTAAATTGTGTTTACCTTTTGCCTTAGTTCCCTTTCTAGGGTTAAGCTTTAATTCATGTCGTAGTTTAACATTAGTTAAGTTTTCTTCCTTAAGGCATTTTCTGATTTCATGAGCTTAGGGAGAGAACATTTATTTATACAAGTGAGAGTATTTCATTAATATTAAACCTATAAATTATTGAATATTATTTTTAGATATTCATTAATTTATATGTTTAATATTAATAGGAGTTTTATTTTTGTATAAATAAATGTTGTTAAATAGATTTTGTTTTAGGAAAAAAATTATATCAATAAAAACTTGTAAAATAAGTAATTTAATGAATATCATTTCTTTTTTATATATTCATTAAATTATTTATTTGTTTGTTTTTTTATCTATATTATGTTTAAAATAAAGTAAATTCTATTTTTTCCTTTTGGTTTTGTTCAAAATATGTCTTTTTATTATCAATAATTATATTCTAATATCTATTTTTTTTAAATGATTAAGTGTATTATTCACTTCAAAATTAAGTATATTGGAATAAAATTATTGATAATTAATAAGGTATAGTTTGATCGCTAAATTTATTTATTTATTAAATAATAATGAATGTATTTTAATATATCTACTTTTAAAATGAGTACTTTTCTATTCATTTTGAAAGTTAAATATATTAAAATAGTATTTAGTTAATAATTAATAAATAAATAAATTTAGCTTTTAGGGAAGTTTTATTGCACATCATTTATTGTTGATAATAATAATTATTTGTCACAGTTATAAGGAAGTAATTATTAATTATTCTAAGTGCAATTAAGGGTGGTCTTATCTAAGAGTTTCTTTAGGTGATGTCATGATTATCTTGAGTTGACCAGCACTTGACTGTCTATCCCATGCCCATTTCTAGGAGAGTGGTTTTGTTCTTACTTAGTTTTGCTACTATTAAGGGACTGTTTACAGTACTTGGGGCCTATTTGCAGTTGCAGTTCAGTTGTCAGTAGTTGGGGGGTCTTTTTACAGTAGTTTGATTACATTTGATAGCAGTTATGGCCCTGATTTGGTGGGATTTGTCTTCATATCTGACCCCCACCAATTCTGCATGTTTTATGGAGATTTGGAGCAGTTTTGGTGGATTTTGAGTTACACTTTGGTTATGCATGGTTTGGTGGAGTTGTTGGAGCACTTAGACTTCAATTTCTGA
The DNA here is from genome assembly GCA_018584345.1 of Thuja plicata. Lineage (NCBI taxonomy): Eukaryota > Viridiplantae > Streptophyta > Pinopsida > Cupressales > Cupressaceae > Thuja > Thuja plicata. The sequence continues at coordinate 718,136 of MU228472.1, read as the reverse complement.
TAGTTATGGCCTTGATTTGATGGAGTTTCTTCCTGCATCCGACCCTTTGGGATCTGATACCTATATTGTTGTATTTTGACCTCATTTTTGGAGGACCTTCTTTTCTTCACCTGTTCTTGCACATTGAAGACTTGTGAATGTCTTGTAAGGGAATTTTGTAGCAAAGTTTTGACAGCATTGATATATTGATATAGTGGTTCCTTCTCATTGGTTTGAAGTGCAATATTGTGGATTTTCTTATTTTTAAGTTGTGTTATCCTTCTTTTAAGCTATATCCCTTGCTAGATATTCAAATATTGATACTTGTTATTACAGGTCTTTGCTTGTGAGTCCTAGTTCTTTATTGAAAATTGGTGAAACCTAGTTTCCCTTTCAAAGCTAAGGATTCTAGATCCTTGCATAGAATCATTGTTGTAGTTTCATGTTGTCTGAGCATTGAGAGCCAATGGTATTTTTGTGATTCATGTTGATTCATTCAAAGTTACAAACAAATTGTTTGGTGTATCACCTCCTTTAGATTTTTCAAGGTATTCATATTATCCTTCTACCTCTTTCCCACATACACACTTAGCATTAGGTGATATCCCAAATTTAACAGGAACCGACCTAGAATCTAGAGATTCATTCTCTCATCCACCAAGGAGAATGTTTCCATGTTCCAACAGGATGGTGAGATTTTGCATACAGCTATAGGTGCAATCCTGATTGACAACAGTAAGTTTGTAGGATTATTTGTTTGGTAGTGTTGACCCTGGTATAACATCTATATAGTGACATATTTCCCTCATTGGTGGTAGATTCCTTGGCATATCATCTGCAACTCACCTTGATATTTATCAAGAATGGTAGTCACTTCTTCATCAATCTTTGTTGTCTTTTTCTCTGCACTTTCTACCTTCAAAATAGTATTGTCCTTGTTTGTAAACTTATTAGTCTCAGTCATCTCTCTTGGAAAAGAATCCATCTTATCCTTAATAATAGGAATGAATGAAAAGAAAGGGCCATCCTAACCTTCTACTACCTTCAAGAACTCATTATTTCCTATCATCATTACCTTAACTTATTTCTCTTTAGGTTCTTCCTGATTTTTCTCTGCCAGTGGTAATAGTTCAATTAATTTACCATCTTTACTTATTGTGTAGGTTTTTTAACTCCATCATGTTGGGCTTTCAAGTCATATTTCCATGGTCCCCCGAAAATTAAGTGGCATGCATCCATCTTTACCACATCAACTAGTAATATGTCTTTGTAGGCTCCAATCTGAAATTCAACCCATGACTTCTCATCCACAAGAGTTTGTTGTCTTTTATTAAGCCATGAGACTTTGTAATTGAATGGATTGGAACTCTTCTCAATTTCAGCTTCTCAACCATTTCAAGAGAAATAAAATTCTTTGTTGAAATGGAGTCAATTAAGACTTTACACACCTTTCCTCTAGCTTTGCAGTTTGTTCTAAAAAGTGATTTTCTTAAAGGTGTCTTCTTGGTGATTGGTTCTTGTAGGAGTGTTCTTATTAGCATAATTTCTTATCCTTCTTCTGTATACCCATAGAATTTAGGATTATTTTGAGGGTCATGTTCTTTGGCTAGATGTGTTCTCCTCTCTTCTTGAGATCTAGACCCTACCTTCTCCGGGAACTTGTAAGTCATATGTCCTTCTTTGTTACAACTAAAACATTTAATGGGTCCATTACCTCTTCCTTGTGATCTTCCTCTAAAATTTGGTCTTCATCCTCTAAATTTTCCTCTAAAATTATATGTCCTATTTGTCCCTTGACTATTTTCATTTTGAGAGTTGAAGTTTGTTCCTCTTCCTCTTGACTGACTTCTTCCTCTGAATGACTATCTACCTCTGCCTTTATTGTTTTTATCTTCTCTCCTCCTAAAATTTTCTTCCACTTTTAGATCTAATTGGTAACATCTTGATACTATATTATGACCCAAAAATTATAGCTCCTCTTGAATGTTCATTCTCAATACATTTAGGTATCTTTCTACCTTGACACACTCAGGCTTTGTGATTCTTGATCTGAGACTTAAATTCTAGAATTTCTCAGTATATGTGCTAATGTCCATCTCTCTCTATCTTAGGTTTTGTCTCTTATGATGTAGTCAAACCTCATAATATTCTGGTATGTATATCTCCTTCACCATTGCAACCATTATCTTCCATGATCTGATCTTCCTCTTGTCATCTTTAGCTCTTTCCTCCTAGATGAAACTCCACGAAGTTACTATTTCTCCTTTCATCTTAGACTTTTCCAATTTCACCTTGTGTGCATCGGTGATTCCTTCACATTAAAAATGGCTCTCCAAGGCCTCAATTCATTCTATCACTGCCTCAACATTCATTTTCCCATCAAATATGGGTAACTCCACTGTTTTAGCTCCCAAAGTTTCCAAATCTTTTAGGAAACACTTCTGATCCTCTAGAATATTTAGTTATTCTCTAGGAACTTTCTCTTCTTCATCTTTATTTGTTCCTTTCTTATCTTCTTCTCTCTTCTCTACAATCTTCTCCACTTAGTCCAACTTGTCTGCTAACTGTTCCAACCTTTCTCTAAATATCCTATTATCATCCTCTTGGTCCTCCACCTTCTTAGCACGCTCTACATTAGTCACCATGTTGCAACTTCCAACTAAAGATGCTATCTCTAACATAAACCAAATTTATTCTCCAAGAAAATTAGCTAATTGGGGCTTTGATACCAAAAATTATGTAGAGTCAAGTACTTTGGAACACCTCTATAGGAAAATAAACTCTAGGGTCTCATCAAAGGACTCCAACACCATGAAGGTTCAATCCAATCCACTAATTCTTTTCTGAACTCTCCTTATGCCCACTAACATATAAATGACCCCTAGAGAGTTACTTAGTCTTAGGTTCCCAAATCCATCAAAGGGTGAGTGAGGCCTCAAAAATCTTACAAAGTAATTAAACATGATCAATTTAAAATGTTCCAACCATTGATTCTATTTCCCACAAGCTTGGGGATAGACTTGCTTCACAAATTCATCAAAATCCTTGTAGCCCTATGTGCTCAGTTTTTCTTCCTTTGTTCAATATTTATCCAAGAAACTTAGAAAACCAATTATATAATAAGATACCATTTATTGAGCTCCTACCAAATCATCAAAGATAGATTTCAACATCAAAAATAAAGTAGCTAAACATGCAAGTAGACAGTGTCCTACAGAGGTCTAATTTGACCCAATTAACAAAGGAACTACCCTTACCAGTGAGTTTTTATTTAATCCAAAAATTTGAGGTGTTAAGGGATTCCTAAAACACCTAAATCCAAAGCTAGACCTTCTATCTCTATCCACATAACAAATTATGAACAAAAAGCATACAAGTTCTAGGTGTCCACATGGAGATGTCCACTTAGGGCATCACTTTTCTCCCAGTTCCATGCATGAACACCAAAAAGGAAAATAGAATCTTAAATTACATAGGATATATATCACTATATTAAATATTAAATTATATAGGTTTTTGGCTTTATTTTTGGGGGAGTTTTGATTCCTTTTTTCTTATTTCTCCACTCACTAAAAACTTGTCAACTCCTAATGGAGCCACTCCTGACAACAACACAATTATCTTCAATAAACTTGATGGAGATAATATTTCAAATAATTTATTTAATATTTTTTATCCATTTTGACTTGGAAATGCAACACCTCATGATTCTATTATTGTTAAATGAAATACTACTATTGCTAATGTCCCCAACTCCTCTGAAACTAATTCTCCTTCTTGGATCAAAAAGGTCATTGAAAATAAGAGGAGATGTGCTCCTATGGATGATATTAACATTGAAATAGTGGCCAAGTTGTTATAAGATACACCCAAGACAAGGAAAACTAGGAGAATGTCTAGGATAATTGTTGATCTAGCTCCAGACCAAAGATTCCTTGAAATAACAAATTCCATGGGGAATAGAAATAACCATGAAAATCATCGACCAAGACTTCAATTTGAGAAAAATAGACATGGGTCCTACAAGTTTAGAGGTATATGTCTATCACACCAATCTCTCTATGAGCATGCTATCAAAAAGGGTAAAATCCAATGAATAGAAAAGCTTAAAGCTTTAGAGCTCGCTATTTTTTTTCATTTCCCTTATTAAATCTATTTTGGTAGATGATCATTCAATTGTTCCAAATATGACTATTGTGGTGCAGGAGCACCTAGGAAATACTTAAAGCCCTAGTGTTTTGGCTTGTAACTGACCTTAGCCAATTTAGTGTGTGATTTTTCTTAAGAACTTAGAAGGTCATGTTGTGCTACTAGGTGAATTAGTGTTAGTGCTAAGTTCACTATTAGTCTTTCTTAGTTGCTTTTAGTAGTTTAGTCCTAGTTTGGTCTAAAGTTGGGAAATGGGTTCAAATTGTTTCCTAGACCAATTTTGGGTGAAAAATATGCTTCATGAGTCATTAATGAGGTTATTTCATTGAACTAAATGGGTTGGAGGCCCTAGTGTGTAGTTTGCATCATAAATGCAAAAGATGCCAAAAGTTGTCATGACAACATTTGCAACTTTTTGCAAATGTTGCATGCAACTCGACAACTTTGGATGCCCTCTTTAATAGGAGTGGTAAATGAATGATCATGGACTGAAATGGTGGAGAAGGTATATTTAGACACTCTATGGCTCATTTCCCAAGGTAGAGTGAATGTATGCAACTTTTGGAGGGCAAGAAAGTAGGTTTTTCTAAAAAATAGTGCACAGTCGACTACTTTACAAGTTTATGGTGTTTTAATGGATTGAAACATAAGATCCAAATGTGGATTCATGTATTAGGGAAGGTTCTAAGATCTTTTCATTTAGAGTGTTAGTAATTTTGATTTGATTTGTTAACTGTAGGAAAATATCTTCAAACTAGGTAGTCTGCTGGTGTAAATAAGGGTAATTTTGCTTTCATGGCTCCCCCATGAAATTCAACCATGGGAAACACAAAATTTTGAATGAATGTCTTATGGGAGCCTATGTAAAGTGTGTATATACAAGTAGGAGGTCAAGAAAAACATTTTTCTATTTGTAAAGTCATTCCCTAGGTGAGTTAGGATGGCCCGACTAGGAGAGTGACAGGTAAAAACATATATGCAGAGACAAGGGTGTGAATGGGAGAACTGAACCAAGTGTGGTGTCAGTGTTTTTAGGTTATCATAGGTCCCTAGTTTCGATCTCAGAGCCCAACCAATCCATCTAGATTAATTTTTTCATAGAAATCATTAGAGAACTGGTGAGGAGTCAAAATAGGCCTATTAGCCCTATATTTCAGGACAGAGGTGTACGGACATGTTGGGAACCATAGACCTTCAAAAAAATTTAGGTTTTCAAAAAGGGTGTTTGAATCCTAAATTGTTTTTAGGGTTTGTGTGGAAGTTTTTACAGAAAATCTTGAAAAACTCATTGATAGGGCTAATTGGAGTTTTAGGCCTAATAGGACAAATTGGGTATGAATTTGAAACTCAACTAAGTTGGGGTTGAAGACATATGGGATTTGATTTGAGTGGATGCAGAATGAACAATCTAAGTGTGTACAAAACCCTTGTAGCATGGGAGGTGTTGTTATGAAGAGTTTAGCTTTGGGACTCTTCAAAGCCAATGAAAGCATTGAGACAAAACTAAGATAGTTGTCCCTCAAGGTGAACCACAATTGTTGTGAATCTTAGAGAAGAGTTAAGAGAAGTCTTGGACTCAGTCTCTATTGACTAGGGTGGTCCTATATTGAAGATTAGGATCTTAAGTATATTGGGATAAGCAAGATCTTGTCTAGTGAATTGTGAAGCACACCTCGGGATTACTTCTATCAGATTGGTATTAGAGCCTCTTTTGATCAGGCTTGTGGTTAATGTTACAACCAAAGGAATCCATTGGAGAGTCAAAAATGGTGACTAATGCTAAATTAGAAAAGAAGGTAGATGAACAAGAGGAGTAAAATAGACTACTCCAAGAAAGGTTAGCTCAATTAGAGAAAAAAGTGGATGAAGTTGATGGAAAAGAAGATGAAGTGAAGGACAGAATGGAAGGGAAATGAAAATGGATTTCCATGGAAGATGAAGTCCCTGAAGTTGACCCTGTCCTTGACCAAGAACCATTCTTTAAAGCCCTAGAGGCTATGAGTGGAAAATCATTGGAAGGAGTTCCCATTTTTAGTGGAAAAATGGAACTAGAGGTAGTCCTTGATTGGATAGAGGGACTAGAGAACCATTTTGAGTGTGATGGAATCACAGAGGCTCAAAAGGTGAAAGTCGCTAAAGAAAGACTGAGAGGGTCTTCTCTCACTTGGTGTAAATTCATCCAAGATGAGAGAGAGAAAGAAGGGAAAAGGCCAATTTCTTCATGGAAATCTATGGTAGCAAGAGTAAGAGATGCTTATATCCCAGAGGATTATGAAATACAATTACATAAGAGAAGACAAGGTCTAAGGAAGAAAGACCTAGATGTCAACTCATACACTGAAGAGTTTCAGAGACTTTGTATGAGGTCAAGAGTAGCAGAGGATGAGAAAGTGAAGGTATCAAGGTACCTTAATGGAATTAAGTGGATGATTCGAGATGAGATGAGTCTTTTGACTCTAGACATAGTTTAGAAATGCCACCAAATTGCTATCAAGGTGGAAGACAAGTTGAAGAAGAAACAAGACTCCAATACTTCAAGAGGAAGGGGTAGAGGAAGAGACACTAGAGGACAAAGAAGTGGTTATGGAGGAAGAAACTCTGAATCTAAAAGTCAAGAAGAGACTAAGCTCACTAAATAGCTTGAAGGAAACTTCAATAGAGGGATTCCAAGTAGAGGAAGGAACTCTAACAATAGAGGAAGAGGCAGTAGTCAAGGAAGAGGCAACTATTTTTCCAATATGAAGTGCTATCAATGTAATCAGTTAGGACATCTAGCATATAGGTGTCTAGAGAAGGGAAGTGCCTCTCAAGGGGGGGAAAAAAGAGTAAACTATGTTCATGAAGAGATAAGTGGAAATAAGAACCCTGAAGTGCCATTGGAATCAGAGGAGGGAGAGAATCTCATGATGAGAAGGACTCTATTTAGAGAGCCAGTCAAAGAAGAGCTAAGCCAGAGGAGGTCACTATTTAGAGTGAAATGCAAAATTATGGGAAAAGTGTGTAGAGTCATCATAGACTCAGGGTCTACTGACAACATTGTGTCAGAGGAAGCAGTCAACAAGTTGAAAATGAAAAGGATACCCCACACTAATCCTTATAAGGTCACTTGGCTAAACAAAGGACAGCATGTCCTAGTTAATGAGCAAGCTTGGGTAGAATTCTCCATTGGGAGATATAAAGATAAAGTTTTATGTGATGTCTTACCTATGGACGCATGTCACTCGCTCCTAGGTAGACTATGGAAATTTGACACAAAGGAAATACATGATGGAGCAAAGAACTCCTATTCATTCAAGAAGGATAATGTGACATACAAGATTCAGTCACTTTTGGAGGATGCAGAGTTGAAGTCTACTATTCCTATTGTCCTAATGGTAAGTGAGAAAGAGTTCATGGAGACTCTATAAGAAGGAAATGGAATTGGTTTTGTATTGGTGTTAAGACCAAAAGAAGAAAATGCAGACATAACTGTGAAGAGGACATAGCTGACAAAAGAAGTTCAAGAGATGCTAGTAAAGTATCAAGGAATAGTGAGTGATGGAAAACCATCAACCTTACCCCCCAAGAGGTCTGTAAGCCATCAGATAGACCTAATACCAGGAGCTACACTACCCAATAAGGAAGCCTATAAAATGACTCCCCAACATAATGAAGAGTTTGCTAGACAAATCCAAGAGCTTTTAGAACAAGGTCTTATAAGAAAGAACATTAGCCCTTGTGTTGTGCCCACAGTCCTAGCACCTATAAAGGGAGGAACTTGGAGGTTATGTACAGACTCTAGAGAAATAAATAGGATCACCATTAGGTATAGGCTTCCTATCCCTAGGATAGAAGACCTAATGGACTATCTAGGAGGAGTAAGGTACTTTACAAAGATAGACCTAAAGAGTGGCTACCATCAAATCAGAGTAAAAAAAATGGATGAGTGGAAAAAAGCCTTCAAGACTATAGAAGGACTGTATGAGTGGCTTTTCATGCCATTTGAGTTATCAAATGCCCCATCAACATTCATGAGGTTGATGAATGAAGTACTTAAAGAGTACAATGGAAAGTTTATAGTGGTCTACTTAGATGATATACTCATCTATAGTAAGACAAGAGAAGAGTACTTCAAACACTTAGAATTGGTTTTTAAGAAGCTGCAGGAGGAGAAGTTGATGATCAACTTAGAAAAGAATGAATTCATCAAGACAGAGCTGGTGTACCTTAGTTTTGTGCTATCTCAGGGTAACTTAAAAATGGATCCAAGCAAGGTTGAGGCCATCATCAACTGGCCTACTCCAAGAACAAGTACTGAGGTAAGAATTATTCATGGCCTTGTACAATACTATAGGAAATGTATTAAATAGTTTAGTGCATTATATGCTCCTATGTTAGATACAATTGAAGGAGGCATGAAGACTAAGTTTGGGTGGAATGAGAAAGATAATATTGGCTTTGAGCTACTGAAGAAAAACATTGCAACACAACAAATTTTGGTTTTTCCAAGCTTTGAGAAGCTATTGATAGTGGAATGTGATGCCAGTAACATAGCAATTGGAGTTGTCTTAAGTCAGGAGGAAAGACCAGTGGCTTTCTATTTGGAGAAGTTGAGTGAAGCTAAGAAGAAGTATTCTTCTTATGACCTAGAGATGTATGCTCTGGTCCAAACACTAAGAAAATGGAGGCATTGACTATTTCCAAATTAGTTCATTTTCTATTCAGACAATAAAGCATTGAGTTTCTTAAACTCATAAGACAAATTGAGTCACAAGCATATGAAGTGGGTTGAATACCTACAAGCCTATACTTTCAATATCAAGCACAAGAAAGGGTTGCAGAATAAAGTTGTAGATGCTTTGAGTAGAAGAGCATTGACCATTAAAGAAATTCAACTGCAGAGTATGGGAATTGACAACTTCAAGGACCTATATGATGAAGATGAGGATTTTGCAGAAATCTGCAAGGTATGTAAAGAGTATAAAAACCACTTTCATAGTCAATATTCTGAGTACACTTTGTAGTCTGGTCTATTGTTTAAACGGAGTCAGTTATGTGTCCTAGGAGGTATATTAGAGAGAATCTTATACAAGAAAAACACAATGGTGCACTTAGTGGCCATTTTGGGGTTAACAAAACTCAAGAGTTAGTCCAAGGATTCTATTTTTGGCCCAAGATGAATTTAGATGTGAAGAGATATGTAGAAGGTTGTGTTATATGTCAGAAGGTCAAAGGAACATCTACAAATGTAGGCCTATATCAACCTTTTCCCATTCCAACCAGACCATGGGAATGTCTAAGCATGGATTTTGTAGTAGGGTTTCCCAAGACAAGAATGGGAATGGATAGTGTCTATGTGATTGTAGATAGATTTAGTAAAATGGCACACTTTATACCCTACAAGACAACCAATGATGCTAGTCAGATTGCTTCTTTATTCTTCAAGGAGGTTGTTAGATTTCATGGTTTACCACTGAGTATAGTATCTGACAGAGACACCAAATTCATGAGCCATTTTTAGAAGACTCTGTGGCAAAAGCTTGGAATTAATCTGTCATTTGGATCTACCTACCATGCTTAGTCAGATGGTCAGACAAAGGTAGTAAATAGGAGTCTTGCAAATATCCTAAGGTGTTTAACAAAAGAGTATGGTCAAGTTTGGGACCAACTCATTAGACAAGCAGTGTATGCTTATAATGACACAGTTAATAGGACTACAGGAAAAAGTCCTTTTGAAATAGTATATGGTCTTCATCCAAGAGGCATTTATGAGCTTAGAGACCTAAAGGACAGAGCCAAAGGGAGTGTTTGTGTTGATGATTTCGCCCATTCAATGCAAGAAGTTCATGAGACAGTCAGGAAGACACTCATTGACAATACAGAGAAGATCAAGAGTAAAGTGGATGAAAGAAGAAGAGATGTCCAATTCAAGGTTGGAGATCTAGTCATGGTTCACCTCAACAAGGCAAGACTTTAGAAAGGAACACCTCATAAACTTCAGATGAGGAGAATTGGCCCATGTGTCATACTAGCCAAGTATGGAGCCAATTCCTATAAGGTGGAACTTCCAGAGGATTTGGGTTTATCTCCAGTGTTTAATGTTGCAGACTTAGTACTGTACAAAGGCCCAATCCCTGATGTTGAATATAGTTTGAATGAATTAATACAGGAGGTTGAAGAACTACATTTGCCATCTGCACCAATCAAATAAGTAGAGAAAATTATAGATCTAGAGTCTACAAGAAGACTAGAATGAAGGAGTATAGAGAAAACTTGGTAAAATGTCAAGGAAAACCTGATGCAAATGCAGTATGGATCAAGGAAACTAAGTTTAAGAAGTTGGGTGTTGATCTCAACTTACTCAATCCAAGGATGGATTGAAGTCTTTTATTTAGGGGAGGATGGTGCAGGAGCACCTAGGCAATCCTCAAAGCCATAGTGTTTTTTCTTGTAACTAACCTTATCCAAGTTAGTGTGTGTGTTTTCTTAAGACCTTAGAAGGTCATGTTGTGTGACTAGGTAAATTAGTGTTAGTGCTAAGTTCACTATTAGTCTTTGTTAGTTGCTTTTAGTAGTTTAGTCCTAGTTTGGTCTAAAGTTGGGAAACGGGTTCAAATTGTGTCCTAGACCAATGTTGGGTGAAAAATATGATTCATGAGTCATTAATGAGGTTATTTCATTGAACTGAATTGGTTGGAGGCCCTAGTTTGTATTGCCAAAAGTTGTCATGACAACATTTGCAACTTTTTGCAAATGTTGCATGCAACTTGCCAACTTTGGATCACCTCTTTTCTAGGAGTGGGGAATGAATTATCATGGATTTAAATGGTGGAGAAGGTATCTTTAGACACTCTATGACTCATTTCTTGAGGTAGAGTGAATGTATGCAACTTTTGGAGAGCAAGAAAGCAAGTTTTTCTGAAAACAATGCACAGTCGACTAATTTACAAGTTTATGGTGTTTTAATGGATTGAAAAATAAGATACAACTATGGATTCATGTATTAGGGATATTTTTAAGATATTTACATTTAGAGTGTTAGTAATTTTGAGTTGATTTGTTAACTGTAGGAAAATATCTTCAAACTAGCTAGCCTGATGGTGTAAATCAAGTTAATTTTGGTTTCATGGCCCCCATGAAATTAAACCGTGGGAAAAAAAAAAAGGATGAATGAATTTCTTAGGGGAGCCTCTTTATAGTGTGTGTATATACAAGTAGGAGGTCAGGAGAAATGTTTTTCTATTTGCAAATTCATGCCCTAGGCGAGTTAGGACAGCCCAACTAGGAGAGTTACATGTAAAAACCAATATGTAGAGACAAGGATGTGAATGGGAGAACTCAGCCAAGTGTGGTGTCAGTTTTTTTATGGTCTCATAGGTCCCTAGTGTCAAGATCATATCCCAACCAATCCATCTAGATTGAGTTTTGCATAGAAATCAGTAGAGAGCTAGTGAGGAGTCAAAATAGGCCTATTAGCCCTACATTTCAGGACAGAGGTGTACGGACATGTTGGGAACCCTAGACCTTCAAAATATTTTAGGTTTTCCAAAAGGGTGTTTGAATCCTAAATTTATTTTAGGGGTTGTGTGGAATTTTTCAGAGAAAAGCTTGAAAAACTCACTGATAGGGCTAATTGGAGTTTTAGGCCTAATAGGACAAATTGGGTATGAATTTGAAACTCGACTAACTTGGGGTTGAAGAATTATGGGATTTAATTTTAGTGGATGTAGAATGAACATTATAAGTGTGTACAAGACCCTTTTAGGGGAGGTTTTGGTATGAAGAGTTTAGCTTTGGGGCTCTTCAAAGCCAATGAAAGCATTGAGACAAAACTGAGATAGGTGTCCCTCAAGGTGAACCAAAATTGTTGTGACTCTTAGAGAAGAGTTAAGAGAAGTCTTGGACTCAGTTTCTATTGACTAGGGTGGTCCTATAGTTAATATTAGGATCCTAAGTAGATTGGGACAAGCAAGATCCTGTCTAGTGACTTGAGAAGCACACCTCGAGGTTACTTCTATCATATTGCCATATATGGGTTAGAGTTTAATAAATAATTAAAAAATTAAAAAATTTCAAGATGTTACCAAAAATAGTTGATAAATGGGTGGAAAAACTAAAAAACTCTAACTATAGATTTGAAAAATGTTAGAATGGACTAAAATGGTTTGTCAAAAAATTTCATAGAGTTATGAAAATTGTCCGAAATGCATTCAATGGTCATGGTTATAGAAGGGATCATTAAAATTCCTAAGGAACATGAATATATTATGGATTGACATGTTGTAATGGAAAATCTTTCTACTTAATGAATTGGAGACTGAGGTAGAGGATTGTTCGTCAGACACTTCCATTCATATTTGAATACTTTGAAAGGCAACCTTAATATTCTTGAGGTGGATGTGTTTGAAGGAGATTAAGAAAAGGTGCTCAATAGTAGCGAGTTGAAATAGAGTCTCCAAATGAATCTTCATCAATAATTCCTTCTTTTAGAACCTCTAAGTAATGTAGCATTCAAAAAATCTGTAAACGTGATATTGTACCTTAAATTTTTCAAATCTGGTCTTTATGGTATACGCAAGAGGTTAGCTAAGACACATTGGGAGATCGCTAAACATGGGATGAGGTTTAATATCACTAATAGACCAAATTTCAAAGTGTTTTCCCCTATTATCTCAAAGTACAAATCTTACAAATCCAAGCAACAAGCACGAGCTCAACAGGACGTACCTGAGAATAAAGTAGCAAAGGAGACACGTCGAGGGAAACAAGAAAATGGCATTGAAGATGTTGTTATCATTAATTATTTTTATTTCATGTATTTAGATGCTTTATTTTTATGGTTGAAAGCCACATATCTATTGGCTCTAGAGGGTCGTTTATCTTATTTTAAAAATAACTTAAATTATGATTTGAAACTGTCATTTTTGACAGGTCATTATTCTTATGAATAGTTAATCTAATATTAGATATATTTGTTAGATTTAGAGCAGTGAAGGGGACTCTTTGATGTTTTTTTGTATTTTGGTAGATATTAATCAAATAAAACTAAATAAAATTTTGTTGTCATTAACTTTTTATTATGGTTTATCGATGGCGGTTTCTTCATATGTTGAATAGTTGTGTTTTGATAGATTTTGTCATATGTATTGAATACTTTTAAATATAAATTATGCACAATATAGTGAATGAGTTGTCTTTGAGCTTATGTTGGTATCCTCAAAACATTTATAAATATCCAATTTGTTCTTCTCTATTGGTTTAATCATATTCAAAGCATTCCAATTTGATTGACAATTTCATATTCCCAAATGAACTTGGAATTGGATGTATTACTTTTTCTTCTTACTATACATGTTATTCACATGACATATCTACCCAAATAATTCAATCATGATAATATTGTCATCTAAATATCATATATTCTTTTGTTATCATTGGTGTCTATTGTTTAACTCATTGCTATCAGTCAATTAGAGGATATTCTACCTCTTGTAGCCTTCAATTAGTAGGACACAAGAGTTCAAGAAATCCCCAACCACCCAGCTTTATGGAGCTCCCCATTGTTTAAGGGAAAAACTTTTCTAGTTGTGAGGTATGACTTATTAATAACAGCTTAGGTCACAGAAAGCACCAAAAGGTAATCATTCCTCGATTAAAAATGACATTTATCATTAGTGACATTGATTATATATGGTTGAAGCCTATTTTTGGTCATATATATCCAAAGTGATTGTGTGTACCTCAATTTTTGAAGAGCCCTCCACTTTTTTCATTCATTATTTATCATTTGTGTTTGTCCTTGATTGACGAATCTCATTTATCATTATTGACATTCATTATACATGAGTAAAGTGTGTCTTTGATTATTTCCTTAGGACAGATTACATGTATTCCATTTTTCAAAGACAACTTGATTTTTGACAAGAGTAATGTCAATTGACATGATTATGTTGGATGATATCAATTTTGGTTACAAATCATGTTGTTGATATTCATGTTTTGTCACTGATGTCAACATATATTTCTATGGAGAAGACAGACTGGCTACTTAATTGGAAGGAGTGTACAGACACTATACAGATGATTCAGAATGATCAAAGCTGGATTTATGTAGAAGGATGTGTAATGACCTTATTCCTAAGGTCGCTTGACTTTATGTTACATATTGTGGATGTTCCAGTTGATTTAGTGAAGACTGGTTTTCTGGACTATAACTGTGATTTTGGACAGAGCAGATCTTTGTGTTTTGGGTATATCTTTATGGCGAAGATATTTCAGAACTTGCAAGATTAATGATGGATAGCTGACATATGGTAGTGTAATGGGTTTATTTTTATTTTTGTTTGGATACTTATGACGTTAGTCGTGGCATGTATTCTAGAGAAGACCTATTTCCTGGCCGACTTCAGACATGTAGTGTGTGAAATTAATTATGAGCATGAATTGTGGATCTGGAAGTACATGCAGTGGATTTTAAATGATGTATACTTGTTATAGATACCATGGTATCTTAGCAAGGGGTTATTTAACTATTTGTATTATGGAAATCCTTAATTGGCCGACCTAGTTAATTATGTATTAGGAAAGCTTAATTGGACGACCTAAAGAATTATTGTAAGAGGGTATAAATGAATGATAATTTCTTGAGAAGTGTGACAAAGAAAAGAAGGATAGAGATGTGTGGAAGCTGCAAATCTTGTTGATTTTTGGATACAAAGTAGAATTGATAATTCATTGGAACTAACCAAGCAAAGACAGTTGCTATCAGACAGTTCACTAGAATGTGTATTTTCTTTATACACTTGATTCGGATTATAAATCCTTGAGGGTGGATTTAACCTTCTTTGGGAAGTGTGCCTTGGTAGTGAGCCTACTATTTTCTTTTAATCCTAAGAGGGTCTATCTCCTAACAGGGACTGTGTACTGTAATGTTGTAACAAGCTCCTAACAGGGCTAATATCTTTTAACAGGGATACTATACTCTCAATACATTATTTGTGGGTGTTAATTCCCATTGGGGTTTTACCTTTAACAGGGTTTCCTCGACAAAAAATATTGTGTTATGGGGTTGGCATTTACTATGTTATCATTTACATTTGTAGATTTGATTTATAAAGTTTAAAGTTTAATAATCTATATTACAACTTATTCACCCCCCCCCCCCTCTCATTTGTCTTGTGGACTGTTATTCCTATCAATTGGTATCAGAGCTACTAGTCCTCAGAGAGAAATTTTAACAGCTTGAGGTGATCCTAAAGATGACTTACTACAGGAAGGATAGTCCAAATTTTTATCCTGAAAACTTTGACAGTTGGAAAAACAAGATGAGAACACATTTACTATGTCTGGGAATTGATTACTAGATGATAACAAAGAAGAAAGAAAAGTTAGTGACTGAAGATGAATTAGAGAAATCCATTGAAGATGAAAAGAAGCTATTTTCATGCAATGTGGTTGCAAGGGAATCTTTGATCAGTGCACTATCAGAAGGATAATCTACTAAAGTAAAGGACTTGGACTCTGCACATGAAATCTGGTCAAGAGTGGAAGCATTATATGTTGGAGACAAATTTACAAAGCAAGAAAAGTTACAGAACTGGAAGACAAAGATGGAATCACTGAAGATGAGAGAAGATGAGAACATTAGAGCATATGGACAGAGAATTACTGAAGTGGTTATTGGTATTAGGAACTATGGAGGAACTTACAGTGAGGAAGAAGTGATTGCAAAGATACTCAAATATTTGACACCTGCATACAGAACCAAATTTCAGGCTATAGAGGAGATCATACCTTTGACACTGAACTTCACCAAAGATATGTTGATTGGCAAGCTAACTAAATTTGAAGCCACAGAATTGGGAGACACTTTACCTAAGGTTGAGTCAGCCTTCAAAGAAACCATGCACAAAAGTAAAAGAATCTTACCTAGAAATGCAAGCACGAGCAGCAGTGACCTAAGAGAAGAACTTGGAGCCTATGTTGGTGAATGGGAACAAATACAGGAAGAAGAAAGGAAGCTAGATGAAGTCATGGCACTAATTTCTAGAAGAGAAAAAGAGAGGTAAGGGTAAGTTTGAGGGAAAATTACCTTTGAAATATTTTCATGTAACAAGATTGGTCATTTTGCATCTAGATGTCCTACAAGAATTCCAAAGCACAAACCTAAGTTTTTGAAGTCTAAGTTCTCAAAGGACAAGGAATCCTATTATGCTAGTGAGGGTATATCTGATGATGAAGATGGTGACTATAATGAAATTGGATTTATTGCTATTAAGGATGATGGACCTATGCATGAAGAAAAATCCTTAGTATCCCGAGTTGAAAAGAAATATGAATGGGTCATAGATAGTGTTTGTTCACATCATATGACTAGAGATAAAAACAAGTTTGTGAGTTTGAAAATACGTGATGGTGGTTTTTTTAGGTTTGGTGACAATACTCTTAAACTTATTGTTGGAATTGGGTCTATTTCTTTGGATGGAAAGACTAACACTGACAATGTATTACTTGTTGACGGACTTAAGCACAATTTGTTGAGTGTTGGACAACTAGTGGACAAGGGTTATCAACTCAACTTCATCAATGGAAAATTTTCTATCAAGAGTAAAATAGGAGACTTGATAGCATTTGGTACTAAATCCAGAGGTAATGTATTTGAATTAAACACATCTGAAGTTTCTTTTTTTATTGCAAAGGTTGATAACAGTTGGTTATGGCATAGAAGATTTTGTCATGTTAATTTTGATAGCATTGTGAAGGCAAGTATGACAAAAGTAGTAAGAGATCTACCTAAAATTGTAAAGCCATCTAACACTATGTGTAGAGAATATGTTATGGGGAAACAAACTAGAAGCACTTTCAAGAGCAAAGCTTATTCAGCAAAAGGGAAGTTGGATCTGGTGCATACAGATCTGTGTGGTCCTACAAGAATAAGATCATACTATGGTGAAAGGTATTTTATAGTTTTTGTTGATGAATTTTCTAGAATGATGTGGGTTACATATTTGAGAGAGAAATTTGAAGCATTTGACAAGTTCAAATTATTCAAGGAAAAAGTTGAGAATGAATCAGGTCTAAAAATGAAATGTTTGAGATCAAAAAGAGGAGGAGAGTTTACATCAAAACTATTTAATACATACTGTGAAGAAAATGGAATACATAGACAGGCCTCAGCCCCTAAAGCTCCACAAAAAAATGGGATAGCAGAGTGAAGAAACAGAACCATATTAGATGTTACAAGGACTATGTTGCTGGAAGGAAATGTATCACATGTTCACTAAAGAGAAGCAGTTGGCACTGTTGTGTACACATTAAATAGAATTTGGATCAGAGAAGGTATAGGTAAAACACCTTATGAATTATGGTTTGATCATACATGTACAATGAAATATTTCAGAATATTTGGAAGTAAATTTTATATCAAAAGAGATGATGAGATATGAAAGTGTTATGCTAGAAGTGATGAAGGAATCTTTCTTGGTTATTCTACTAAGAGTAAATCATATAAATGTTTCAATCTGAGACCGAGGAAATTGATTGAAAGCGCCAATGTGATGATAGATGAAAATTTTCAAATTCAAGAAAGAATATATTATTGTGGTCAGATAACAAAAATAAGAGAAGCTTCTACTGAACCTGAAGGACCCTTGATGATCGAGAATGAGATTGAAGAAGAAGAACAGACTGAAGCTATTGAGACATTGAAGACACAAAGGTATGTCAAGATAAACCATCCTGAAGATCAAATTATTGGTGATGCAATCAAAGGCATGATGACTAGATCCAAGGCTAGAGATGAAATTTGTTTGATTTCTCAAGTTGAACCAAAGACTATTGATGAAGCATGTAGAGATGAATCTTGGACTAAAGCCATGGAAGAGGAACTAGAACAGATAAAGAAAAAAAAATACTTTGGAATTGGTTCCAAGACCTAAGAACAAAAATGTGATTGGCACTAAGTGGGTTTTCAAAAACAAGATGGATGAGGAAGGAACAGTGGTAAGAAACAAGGCTAGAGTGGTATTTAAAGGCTAGTCACAACAAGAAGGCATAGACTATGAAGAAACATTTGAACATGTTGCTAGATTGGAAGCTATGAGACTATTCCTTGCTTATGCTTCACATAAAGACTTTAAAGTGTATCAGATGGATGTGAAGTTAGCATTCTTTAATGGTGATCTAGAAGAAGTGTGCATTGAGAAACCTAATGATTTTCCTTTGACAAATGATGAAAAAATGGTTTGCAGACTAAAGAAGGCACTGTATGGACTGAAACAAGCACCAAGGGCATGGTATGCAAGACTGGATAAACATCTACTTCATCTTGGTTTCAGAAAAGGTAATACAAACAGTAATTTTTATTTAAGAACTGATGAATATGGAATCTTAATTATAGAATTTTTTGTTGATGATATCATTTTTGGAGGCAATGATAAAATAAGTAAGAAGTTTGCTAAAGAAATGGAGAATGAGTTTGAAATGTCAATGATTGGTGAGATGACATTTTTTCTTGGTTTGCAAATTAATCAAAGTAAGAATGGAATTTTTGTATCTCAGACCAAGTATCTTAAGGAAATGTTGAAGAAATTTGGAATGGAATATTGTAAACCTATTGGTACACCCACGGTGACAGGGAACAAATTGACTAGAAGTGATAAGACTCAAAGTGTTGAGAAGACTAAGTATAGATCAATGATTGGTGGTCTACAATATCTAACACGCACTAGAATAGATATTACCAATGCAGTTGGAATTGTGGCTAGATATCAAGCAGATCCTAAAGAGACACATTTTGCTGCTGTGAAAAGAATTTACAGATATTTGAAAGGAACTGTAGAATATGGATTATGGTATGAAAAATCTAATCATTTTACATTGCATGCTTTTACTTATGCTGATTGGGAAGGTAATGTGGATGAAAAGAAGAGTACAAGTGGTGGTGCATTTTTCCTTGGGAAAAGGCTAGTTTCTTGGTTGAGAAAGAAGCAGAATTGTATTGCTCAATCTACTGCTAAGTCAAAGTATGTTGCTGCTGCAATAAACTATACACAAGTCATTTGGATGAAACAAATGCTGAAATACATTGGAATAATTTTCAAAGAACCAGTGATTATCCATTTTGATAACACCAGCATAGTGAATATGTGAAAGAATCATGTAATGCATTCAAAGACTAAATATATTTCCATCAAGTATCATTTCTTGAGAGAGAAGGTAGCAGATAGAGAGATTAAATTGGAGTATATTAGCACCAAGGAACAGATAGTAGATATATTTACTAAACCTTTACCAAAAGATGCTTTTGAATATCTTAGAGGCATGCTTGGGGTGATTGCCCATCCCATTGAAAACTAAATGATGTAGATATGCATCAGTCCAGTGGATCTCAGAGCTATATCATTCTCTGGACTTGATGTATGGATCTACTCCTTAGGGGGAGTGATCGCAGGAGAATACTATGGAGTACATTTGGGTGATCTTGCACCTAGTCGATTGGACATGAAGATTTGAAAAAGCTACATCTTATAGAAGACTACATGAGAATTATGGCACCCTTTTCCATTGCTGCCAAAGGGGGAAGAAATCTATGTGAAAATCTCTACTATTTTGGGGAGATTTGTGTTGAGGATATTGAGAAGATTGTATTGAGAGAGAGTACTTTTGGGTTGATGCATATGGATTTTCCCATATGTTGCCATCAATGCCAAAGTGGGATATTTTTGGATGATATCAATTTTGGTTACGGATTATGTTGTTGATATTCATGTTTTATCACTGATGTCAACATATATTTCTATGGAGAAGACAGACTGGCTACTTAACTGGAAGGAGTGTACGGACACTGTACAGATGATTTAGAATGATTGAAGTTAGATTTATGTAGAAGGATGTGTAATGACCTTATTCCTAAGGTTGCATGGCTTTATGTTACATACTGTGGATGTTACAATTGATTTAGTAAAGACTAGTTTTCTAGATTGTAACTGTGATTCTAGACAGAGCAGGTCTCTGTGTTTCAGGTATATCTTTTTGGCAAAGATATTTTTGAACTTGTTAGCTTACTAATGGACAACTAACATATGGGAGTGTAATGGGTTGAGTTTGATTATTTTTGGATACTGATGATGTCAATTGTAGCGTATATTCTGGAGAAGACCTATTTCCTGGCCGACTTCAGACATGTAGCATGTGAAATTAATTTTGAGCATGAATTGCAGATCTGGAAGTATATGTGGTAGATTGTAAATGATGTATAATGTTTATAGATACCCTGTGTATCTTAGCAAGGGGTTATGTAATTATTTGTATGATGGAAAGCCTTAATTGGCCGACCTAGTTAATTATGTATTACAAAAGCTTAACTGGCCGACCTAAAGAATTATTGTAAGAGGGTATAAATGAATGATAATTTCTTGAGGAGAAGTGTGAAAGAGAAAAGAAGGATAGAGATGTGTGGAAGATTCAAATCTTGTTGTCTATTGGATACAAAGTAGAGTTGATACTTCATTGGAACTGACCAAGCAAAGACAGTTGCTATCAGACAGTTCACTGGAATGTGTATTTTCTTTATACAATTGATTCGGATTGTAAATCCTTGAGGGTGGCTTTAACCTTCTTTGGGCAGTGTGCCTTGGAAGTGAGCCTACTATTTTCTTTGACTCCTAACAGGGTTTGTCTCCTAATAGGGACTGTGTATTATAATGTTCTAACAAGCTCCTAACAAGGCTAGTATCTTTTAACAGGGATACTATACTCTCAGAACATTATTTGTCGGTGTTAATTCCCACCGGGGTTTTACCTTTAACAGGGTTTCCTCGGCAACAAATATTGTGTTATGGTGTTGGAATTTACTGTGTTATCATTTACATTTGTAGATTTGATTTATAAAGTTTAAATTTTAATAATCTACATTATAATTGATTCACCCCCCCCCCTCTCAGTTGTCTTGTGGACTATTATTCCTAACAGATTCTACACATTTAAGCGTCATTTCTTCCATTTTCACTTTTCAAGGAATTGATACGATCAAATTAAGTTTTATTAAAGCTATTTAATACTTTTGTGCTTTTTGTTCTTATAAGGACACTATCAACTTATGGTTGATGATGTTATTATATTGTTGCAATTAATGTAAAGTGTGCTACCTATAGCTATATAATTTCAAAGCTGAGGACACACCAATTGGAGTAAGTGTTAACATGGACAAAATTAGAAAGACTGAGAGGGTAGAGTAGTTAAGGAAGGTCATTTCCAAAGAATGCTTTGAAAATGCTTCAAATGTCATGAATTTGAGCATCAGGTTAAGAACTTCCCCAATAACTGCATACATTTGTAGTTTTAGAAGCAAGGAGAAATTTATTCCAGTCAGAGTCAAAATGGCAAAAATTAAAAAAATGTTAGGGCTGACGCCCTTCTAAGTTTCATTTACTTTATCAAATGATTCTACTTTCATGAATTTGAGCACTGGCCTAAGCATTTCCCCAATAACTATGTACACACACATTGTTGTAATAATGGAAGGGTGTGTACTAAGAGGGGAGGGGTGAATCAGTGCCCTTAAAAAAAATTCTCAATTAACTTTAGTACTTATTTCTTGTATAACAGACCATTGTTTCTTTTCTACTTCATGAATTCAATATCATAGCTTAAATGTAAATGTATGAAAACAAACATTGAAACATTCAAGAAATGCATTAACACATGACACAAGTATTTGATAATGCAGAAACCCTTGTTAGAAGGTAAAAAATCTGATGGGGATGAAACCCACAAAGCTTCACTATCTACAGAATGGAAGGTGCCTATTATGGCTACAAGTTGTGATCACTTCTTATGATCTTACCCTGTTAGGAGTAACATGGTAGACTTGTTAAGTCTACTCGGTTAAGATATTTCAAAAACACAATGTATGTGTGCACTCGGTTAAGAGATTTACAATAAGACTCTTAAGTCCACCTTCTTGAAGTATTTTTTCTATTTTCTACAATTGTTAGAGAGTAGATAAAAATTAGTGTCTTTATCGTAGTCATATGTGTCATCAGCAATTTGAAATTCGGTAGTAACATGACTTGTAGCTCATTTATTGCATCTCTAATTTTGCTTTCTTCCTTTTGTATTTCAAGTCTCAACTATTTAGATTCAACTAGCTTTTAACAATGTAATTTGAATGCATTTGTCTCAGTTGAAAGACTTTGTGCACTAGCTTTTAGATCTTCATTCAACTTAGCTATTTGTGCATCATGCTCGATGGTGAAGATTTCAATAGTACATAACTTTTGAACTAAGGTAACTAGTTCTAAAATAATAGGATCTAATGTAATTACTAGTTCATAAAGTTTCACCTTGTTTACTACCACTTCTTGGCTGATTTTATATGTGATTTTGTAGTAGTATTTCTCTTCTTCTCTTTCTTCAATGACCTTCTCAGCATCTACAATTTGTTGTGTGATTGCCTCGGTCAGAACTACTAGTTGATCAATGATGGGTGCATTTTGATCAATCTTTGTGTCAGTAACTACCTATAGTAGAATATCCTTTGATGTTTCCAGGACTTGTGTATTTTTGTGTTTCATTTTGAGCTTGTCCTGTTGTGATTTCCTTTTGCATATCTCCCCATACTTTGATAATGACTCAGGATCAATTAATCTTGGATCGCAGTTGGGTATGTCTATTATCTCATCAACTGTAATAGGGGCTTTAATTTTCTTGTTCTTCTTCTTCTTCAAAATGTTTCTTGATGCAATGGAATGAGGAATAGTTGCCTTTTGTTTTTCGGTTTATGTCATTGATTTCTTTGGAGGTGTGGTGCCTTGGCTAGGTTGTTCGGTCAGTACCTGTTGGTTGGTTGTAGATGTCTCTACATCAACCTTGTCTTGATGTGCAACTTTTTCTTCCTTTCCACTATCCTCAGTGGGTGCATCACTCAGTTTATCCTCTCCACTTTTATCTGTCTTCTCCCTGTGTTCATCACCTTTGTCCATCGATGTGTTTGTTTCAGGATCAGGTGTTTTCTGCCTTTCTTCGGTAATTATATTGATAGCTTGTATTAATAAAGGCATATTACCTAGTATTTGTGCTTGTCCAACATTTTTAGTGTCATGTTCCTTTGTTTTCTCAGTGGTAATATTTACATCTTCATCAATCTTTGCATCATTATCAGAATCAACATGAGTTATATCTTTTATTGTGATATTTGGTGTTTCTCCCAATGATTGCAATATTTGAGGAATATCATCCATGGCCTTACTTTCATCTATTGTCAAATCAATAGGATTGACATCCTCTGTGTTGTTGATGAAAATGTGCTTGCGACTCGGTGTGGCCTCCTTCTCCTCGGTGTGAGTAGTCTTAGTTATAGCTAGCACCTACTCGGGTGGATTGAAGATTTGTTTCCAAATCTTGTTGCTTTCTATATCAATGTCTTGGAGCTTGTTCTGAAATACCTTGTAAGATCTTATTTTAGCAAAAAAATCTTTGCATTCTCCTTCATTGTTTCATCAATTTCTTTAACTATGGAGTCGGGCATGAATGTAGCTAGGGATTTCTCCCTCATCTATTTTTCCATATGTAATGCATGTATCCACCTAGCTGATATTTTATTTTGTAGCTCTTGTGGAATATAAGTTCCAAATTGTAGAGGTACATATTTGTATGCTACCATCATTTTAATGATTGCTTCTTCTATTTTTTCCTTATCCTCAGTAGACAGATTTACCTATTGTCTAATCTTGTGATGTGATATACTACCTATATTGATGATTGACTCTACAATTTCATCAATTGTCTTTGGTATTTTGGCCTCTTCTGCTTGGATCCTCTATTCTCTTTCTACTTCTGCAGTATCATCCTTATCCTCTCTTTCTCTTACATATCTCTTTCATTGTCTCGGTGCTTGTTGCTTGGTTGAGGATTTTCTTTTCATATATGTTTTCACTATGCCTTTCTTCAATCATGGTGAGTCTACCTTACTTGTTTTGCTTCTTGTCCTGGATGTAGTTGTCACATCAGTAAATTTTGTTTTCTTTGCCTTTGGTGGCTCTACATCTAATTCTGTCCACTCAGAATCACTTAGTTCTTTTCCTTCACCGACAGGTGACTATTCCTCAATGATATCTATTGTTTGTTCCAACTCTTCATCAGTTACCAAGAGTTTCTTCTTAATTGTTTTCACCATTTGAGTTTGCTTCTTCCCTATTTTCTTGACCACTAAACCAGTCTTTATTCTTGACTTGGCTTCTTCATAAGTACCAAATCTGCTTAGGGATTTGTCAACTGGTTCATTTAGTAGGGCTTCAATGGATCATGTATCCTGATCTATGTCAATTTCATATTCCAATGGTGGTAACCATGTTGTTCTTGGGTTGGCATCTTTGACGAGTGTAGTGTCAGTGTCAACTACAAAGCATATCTCATATTTGTATCATTCCACCAACTATGTAGGGATTCTCATCCTCTTTTTCATCCTATCCTAAAAATTTTTGAAGTATGCATCCAATAGTGGAATGAAATTGTCTCCTAGTGATTTAATGTAATCACTAATATGTGTTGTGATTGGTCGGTTTGTGTCCCAAGTGACATTACCGTCTGAAGGAAAGAAGTTCTGAAAGTAAAAGAATGTGCACATTAACAAAGAACTAAAATTATATGTATTAGATCAGGTTGATCTAATTGTTCTCATGTTTTCTTCCAATTGCTTCAGTATCAACTTGGCTAGGTCTAGTTGCACTCCTTTCTTTACTATCTTGTATGTTGTGTCAACTTCTCCACAAGCAATTTTTTTCATTCTGATTTCTTGAAAGATCTTGTATCCAATCACATATGCACCAAACTTCATTTTAGGGTCGGTGATTTGTTCACTTTTAGAGCTCTGTCATCCCATCCGGCTCCAATTAGTTTTTCAATTTCTGGGCATCCAGGGTGCCTTAGGGATTTCTCCTTCTCAGTGATTGGGTATCATGTTACTGCATGAATCACATCCTTTGTGATTGGTTTAGGTTCATCTAACCACATTTTACCATCATGCACTCAGTTGAGCACAATGTGAATCCATTATGTTTTGAATTCTTTTGGGAACAGTAGGGCATTGGTTAACCCTTTCACTTTGATGTGTTTGTAGTCATCCTTTAGGTTTTCGTCCTTACATATCTTCTGATAAGCTTCTTCAAGTTCAATGTCTCTAATATCTACAACTTTTCAATGAATGTATGCTCGTATGTCTTCAACTAGCAAAACCCTAGGTGGGATACTTGAAAATTCTCCCTTGTCATCGGGTTGAGCACCAACCTCAGGGCAGAACTTGTATTTAGGTTCTTCATAGGTCGACTTCTTGATAAGAACAACCTTCTTATCCTTTTCCATTTTGATCTTCAAGGTTGGGGAAGTGGTTTCCATTTTTTGTAAAATTAGGGCTTCTTTCTAAATAACCTGATAGCTCGGTAGGTCTAGATACTCACTGGAGGTTTGCGACCAGTGCTTTGAAATTTGTTGGATTTTCTTTGGAGGTGTTGTGAATATCTCTGCAATATTGTCAATGTGAATCTCTCTTCTCATTTTTTAATTTTATCTTAAACGTTGGGTGAATGAATGAGTTCATGTTTTCCTTTTTTATAGAAAAATATAACCTAAGTGATGCATTAAATGCTTCACCTACCAATCAGTTGACAAAGCAGAGATGCTTGGTTAACACACTAAAGACTTTAGCTCGGTGAGTATACAATACTCAGTACAAAGTGTCAACTTGGTTATCTTCCACATTTTTACCGACGATGCTCGATATATATTGTCAACTCAGTTATCTTTCATAAATTTACCAACGTGCATTTTATGCTCGATTTATATTAACCGACCAGACTAGATTCACAAAACATAACATGTAATACCATAGTGCATCTTCATTCATGCTAATTTGGCATATTCTCAATGAATATAGGAACTGATTTAAATTACAACTTTATAAATTACAGTTCCATACTTATTTGTATTACTTAGGTCGGGGTGGTGGAATCACCTAATCCCTTGGATGAGGTGTCAACAACTATAGTGCTTGGTCCAGCATTATCATTTTTTGAAGCTCTCCTCCACATTTGATTTCTCATTCACCTGATGTCTTCAATAGTATTTCCATTTGCAAAAGTGCTTGTCTCTGTCACTCAGTCTCTGCAGTCCTTGCTTAAGTGACCGACCTTATGATAGTGTAAGCATGTCATTCCAGGGTTAGTCTAGTTTCTAGATCTTCTTATCCATTTTCTCATATAGTTAGTAGCTATATGTCCATATCTACTGCATGTTGTGCAATTTACCCAAGTGTTGTAATCCCAAACATATGTATTACTGACTCTTTTCAGTTGATATGCATTTTCTTGTTCTTTGGGTTTCCATACTTGCTTTATCATTTCTCCGCATTCATGAAATGTGTGGCCCTTCATGTTGCAAGTAGAAAAAAAAATTTCCATGTAAGATTTATTTTTTGGTTTGTTCATCTTAGATTTGCATTCATGTGCTTTGTGTCCATGCTTGTTACAGTTATAATAATTACCTATGAATGTAGAAGTAATTTTAGGAATAATTTTTGCCTTGCTCTTGCAAACATTTGATGTGTCGCCTGGTTTTCACTAGTGGTTATATTAATGCTTCTTTGGTCTTGGATTTTTGTAGACATTCCTTTGATCAGCTCGGTTTGATGATTCTTCATGCTTGGTATACCCTAAATCGGTATTGTTGTTGAGTCTTCTTTGTCCATTCAGAAATTCATCCATTCTTTTTGTACTATCTTCAGCTTTCTTGATCATGTCATTATTTTTTTGTTGAATAATTTTCTTTATGCTTTAGTTTCTCATTTTCTTCTTTTACTTCACTAATAACTTCCAATTTTCCATTAAGTTTTATGTTTACTCGGTTGGCCTCATGACTCATAAGAACTATTTGATTGGTGATCTCAATGTGATGTTCAGTAAGTCTCTATATCTCAGATTCTTTCTCTTATAATTTTTCAATAATCTTTCTCCTATCATCAAAACCTAAAGTTATTTCTTGTTTAGCTTGTCTTGCATTATTTATAGCATCAATCATTCTTACCATCTGTGTCTCTTGACCGATCTGTAGTACTTTTACTTGTTCAGTCAGATGTTGATTGATTTCATTTAGATTTGTAATACTTCATTCAGATGTGTCAGATGCATTACTAGATGCAGATACAGATGAATCAAATAGGTCAGGTATCTCTTCTTCATGATAGTTAGTTTCATTGTAGTGAGATGCCATGACTTTTATTTCATCCAATAACTCTTTCTTTTTTATTCTTGACTCTTTGTATTAGTCAAAGAAAATTTGTATTTGCAACTTATGATTCTCAATATTTTTATCAAGCTTATACCTTTCCATTGTATGATCTTTTCTTTAAAGTTTTGAAACTTTTCCAAATAAGAGATCTATCTCTGATACCAATTGTTGCAATGATGGAAGGGTGTGTACAAAGAGGGGAGGGGTGAATCAGTTCCCTTAAAAACTTTTCTCAATTAACTGTAGTACTTATTTCTTGTATAACCGACCATTGTTGCTTTTCTACTTCATGCATGCAATATCATAGCTTAAATGTAAATGTATGAAAAAAAACATTGAAACATTCATGAAATGCATTAACACATGACACAAGTATTTGATAATGCAGAAACCCTTGTTAAAAAGAAAAAACTACGGTGGGGATGAAACCCACAAAGCTGCACTCTGCAAAATGGAAGGTGCCTGTTAGGGATACAAGTTGTGATCATTTCTGATGATCTTACTGTTGTCAATCAGGATTGCACCTATAGCTAGATTCAGAATCTAGCCATCCTATTGAAACATGGAAACATTCTCCTAGGTGGATTAGAGAATGAATCTCTAGATTCTAGGCCGGTTCCTGTTGAATTTTGGGATATCACCTAATATTGACTTTTATGGTTTTGGGAAGGGGAGAAGGGCGACTTGGAAAATGAAAAAAATAATAATTAAGAAAGGTGATACACCAAAGGATGAATGCTGACATTATCAGAATTGCAAGACTGTACCTACAAAACACACATTACTAAGTTCTGCAATATTTTTTCACTTCTAACACCTAGGATGACCAAAATCTTTCTATTAGGGTTTGATATCACTAAGGGTGAAGATCCAATCAAAAAACAAGTACTTTCTGCAATGAGGCTGATTCTTTATAACTCTAGAATAGGAATTTGAGCAATTCACTAATCTATATTTAAAAGAGAAGAAACACTTAAATGCATAAATTTAGAAGGATATATGGAAAAACTTAGAAAAATGTATGAATAGTAAGTCCAGCTTTATTATCTCCAAAATCTGCAAAATGACTACAAAAATAAGGAAAAAGTGCAAAGGAACGATATGTTCATCAATACAACTTTTATCCCTAATTATGAACCCTTCTAAATGAATAAGAAGTTTAGTTATATAGCCCTCGAGGCTAATCTCAAAAATGAAAACCTCCCCCCAAAAAGTTCTAAATTTTAGGCCCAAAAGATGCCTACAATATAGCTTTCAAAAAGCCCCTCCAAAATTTTAGCTCAATCACTAAATTTGAGGCATAGTCGATGCCAAAAATGAAGCCCTAAAGGCTAATTTTGAAAATGGAACTAACCCTAAACTTTAGGTCTCCTAATATTGATATTTTTTATTTATACTTTTATCATATATATCAATTTACAAAGGATATTACATAAAAAAAAAAAACCCAAAAATGCCTAAAATGTAACTCCTAAACACCTAATACCCTAACCCGCAGCATATTGTTGAGGGGGTTTTGCTAACCGGGTCCGCCAACAGTCATAAGTTGTCACCGGGTTCTGGGGAAATCGGCCAACTCCACCTGCAAAAGGTTGTCCGGGGGAAATAAATCCTCCAGGCCTTCAAGCACCTGCATGTCAGGTCATGACGGTGCGGGGTTCGGTTGGGAGAGGTGACTATTTTCGAGGGGGGATAGCTAGTTACTTCAACTCGTTCCTCCAGAGATTCAGTACAGTAAGGGTTTTCCCGGGCATTCTACACTTAGCAAATAAAATGAAAAAGATCCTTCAGGGTTAGAAGCATTTCATCTAACTACAGTCATGCCAAAATGTCTGGAACATCAACAATACTCTGACAGACTACACTAAATACCGAAGAAATACACAACCATCAGTTAGCATTTTATCAGTAGCGAAAATAAAGAGGTCGTTAATCTACTTTAACATATCAGAGTGAAGGACATACAGAACATTAAAACATGAA
>MU228472.1:674090-688648 GCA_018584345.1 Thuja plicata | reverse complement strand
CGTGATACAATGGTTGCTCCAAGGGAGCATCTAACTATCAAGAACAGAACAATGGAGCATTGAGCTCTGCAACTTAAACTCAGGAATTACTTTTGCTATTTCTTATGGACAACAAAATCATCAATTTTTCCAACCCTTGGAAATGGGCTGATCTGCCTATTTATACAACTCTTCGCTAACCCTAACCCTATTTTACATAGTTCAATAAAATATAATATCTGGGGGCCGGTACTACCTGCGCCACCCTACAAAAGACCTGGACATGGAATAGGTCTGTCATGTCAGAAGAATAAGATAAGAATATACATCGGAAGAATCGGTCTCGAGAAGAGAGCCAGAGAGGTGAAAGAAGAAAGTAGGTCCTTCAAGGACCGAGGCTACATGCCTCATAAATGGGAAATGCGGCGCCCTGTCTCCAATGTGCCAGGTGTACCCTCAAACGGTGCCTCGAGAAGACCACCCTGTCAGAAGGCCAACTGCTGAGCCGATGCCCTCTTGATGTGTCCAACTACCTTCTGACATTCTTATTAACCACTTCTAAAAGTGACCGGTCGGCCTCGGGGACCGGGACACGGATCACTTTAAAGAATACAAAATTTTTGGATCCAGGACTCCAGGATCTGGGAACTTACATCCCCAAAAGAATAAAGAATACTAAATGCTCAAGTTTCCCTAGCTCCCAGAGAACGCTCAAGGCTGCTTATTATCGTTGAAGGCCTGAAGGAGGCAGAAAATGCCATCTTCATCTACTTTCTTCAGGCTGGCCCTTCTGTGCCTGGCCACATGAACTAGTTCCCCTAGGTCCGGAACATTATTTCTGAACTCATCTGCCATCCTTGCGGCGTCATGGCCTTTGAGCACCATTTTGGTAAGTTTCATCATTTGGGCCCCATCTATCCCCTCTGGGGATTGATACCGAGATGCCATCATTTCATCAAAATTCCCCAAAACTGACTCCTCGGGGGTATAAGTATCTGTACTATGGGGATCAACCGCGGAAGCTTTTATTACAAATGACTTGTATAAATTAGAAGAATACTTCACTGTGTTTGCCTTTTCCTGTAAGGACTCTACCAGTTTCTTGGTTACCTCCAATGTGAGGTCCAGTCTGGAGTGTTGAGCCCTTACGAAATCAAATGATTCCTCACCCAGAATTCCATATTTGGAAATTATGTCTTCCCCCAAGGTGAGGAGCTCTTTGAGCTCTGCCTTCCACGCCTGGTAATTCTTGGCGTCACTCTACCATTGATCAATCAGCGCTTTTGTCTGGTGAATAACCTGTCGGGCCATATATAAATCTGGGAGTGTGGATGCCAGGAAACACTGGGTGTTTCCTATCTGTAGAGCGATCCATTCGTCTACCGCCTAGGCCTTCTTTTTCATTACTCGCAGGGAGTCTATGTCGCTCTGTGATAATTCTTCTGATGTGGAGGTCTCCGAAGGGGCGGCATTAAGGGGTTGAGCCAACTTGGTAAGCAACCCTACAAGGTTTGCATTCTTCTCTTTCTCGGCTTTGAGCCTCTGGGCCTCCTTTTCATATTGGGCTTCAACTGCCCTTGCTGCCTCCTTAAGCAGGTCTACCTCACCCTGCTTTCCTCTTTTACATAGGGATACCTCTGCGATATTGTAATCTGCAGGGTCCGCGGTCACTTCATCGGCGTCTGGGGGAGGCATTGCCACCACTGCAATTGCTTCTCCGCCCGGCCCAGTTCGAAGAGTATGAACTGTCTGGGATTTCTTTATTTTTGGTAGGGCCTGAGCTAAGGCCATCATTTCAGCCAGGGAGAGAGGGATCGCCGGAGCAGATTGGGATTTTCTTTTCCTATTTTCCACCAGCCATGGAGGTGGGAGAGGTGGCCTTCCTGCCAAAGTTTGTTCTTTAGATTCTCTCCCGGTGTCCGGTGGCGGCTGCTCCTTTTCAACATTTACCTCATCTGTTCCTCTCCCTGTCGGAACCTCTTCTGCAGCAATGTTCTTTTCAATTTCTATCTCCTCAGCCTGGTCCCGGATGTCAATTGATGGGTCTGGACCCTGGTCAGCTTCCTCGGGGATTTCCTCTTCATGCCGCTCTTCTTCTTCTTCTTCATCTGCTGGAAGTAGGGGAGGTATCAGGCTAAGATTTAGAGTTTGGGCCATTGTGATAACCTGCCCGAAGGTTGCCCCAGGGAGTGGCCCTTGGAATATGGCGGCTGGGGTTACGGTTGATCCCGAAGGTCCGGGTACGGGTTCCCCAGTGGATGCCATTTGTTCACTTGGTGGTTGTTGGTCCACTCCCGGACCTTGCACTGCTTGAGCCCCAAAATCAATCTCTGGTTCCAGCCTCTTTTCTCCTATCTGCTGCTCTTCTTGTTCTGCAGCCTTTTGTTCCAGGTCTTCTGGATCCACAGCCTCTTGCTCTTTCTCCGAGACTTCCGTCTCTGCTTGTGTGTCATCCCCTTGCAGATTTCCGAACTCATCAACTACAAATAAGTCAAACTCCTCTTCCAGAGGGGGACTGGCTGGGATGCCTACCTGCTCTGCTTCCTTCTCCGGTTCCGGGGAACTGGAAGAGAGGATTTCTACTTCTTTGGGGAGGGAAGCCCTTGGCGCTGGTTCTGCCTTAGGCTATTTGATGTGCTTTCTCTTCCTTTGAGTGATCAAAGGCAGCCCCGCATTAGCTATTGCTGCTGCCTCCGTGGGATCCACCCCCGTTGCCTTGACCATCAAGGCTGCCAGCAATGGGAGGAAGGAGGACGGATTGGTCTGGCCATTAGCGGGGGAGTGGCAAGCCTCGTTATTAACTGCTCCCTCATTTTCTGGGAGGCTGCCACAGATTTCTTGATCTGCTCTTGTATGGGGACTTCTTGCGTGGAGGGGATTATAGCAATTCCTTTTCCTTTATCTGCACCTTGTGAAGAAGTCCCATCCCCCAGGGTCAATCTTGGTACTAGTGGAGTTGGCCCTGGTGTCAGTTGGGCTGCCCAGCGAGTACTCCTGGGGCAGGATTTCTTGAAGTAGGCGTGGCTTCGTTCCACTACTTCCCGGGTGAAGTCTTCAATTGTGGGCCCCTCCTGGGTGGCCCAATTCATTACTGGCAGTGCCATTTTGTCAATCCCCTTTTCTTTGTACTGGGGGTCTGTGGTGGGGGCGGTGTCCGAGAAACCCGCCGGGAACCTCCAGAGCTTTAGTTCCTGCATCATTCTGGCTGTCATCCTGTCGTAGTGCCTGCTCCAGACATCTACATCATACTGGAAATCTGCCCAGAAGTCCTCCATGTGTATTTGGTGGGGCTCCGAAGCCTGGGGCATTACCGTTGCTATTCGGCCATGCGGATCAAAGTTCTTCCGCGCCAAATAGAATTCCTGCAAGTTATAACATTTTAACTCAATGTCTGCCTCCCTTGCGGCGGCTAGACTACAGGTGTAGTTCCCACAGGTGATTGGAAACGAGATATTGGGGACCTTCTTGAGGGAAAAGAAGGTGTGCAACTCCAGTATTTGTCTACAATATTCCAGCAGCACGATCTCGTCCCCACAATGCTTGGGCAACAAGTAGGGCTTTTCGGAGAAGCCGGCGACCCTAATATATGTATGCTACTGGAATTGGATATAGTAGTGCCCATAACTACTAACCAATTTCATTGCCTCAGTGGAAAGGCGGTATCTGGCATCCCGGGTGGGTGTGAGCAAGTGGTAGTAAATGAAAACATCATTTACCCGGCAGTAACTGGGGAAGCTGGCCTCCCATTGAATCTGTGGGAAATGGTCCCACGGTGCCTTTTGTCCTGGACCAAGCCCGAGAATTCCATCTGTAAGCAGGCCATTGGAGTGGGGCCTCTGTTGGGCCAAAGCCCAGAAAATATAAGAAGTCATGTAGAACTTCTTCTTCTCATTCAACTACAGGAACTGGGAGTCGACATGATTAGAGATTATTTTCTCCCAGTCGAGGAATTCTCCCTTAGTGGAGATGCCCAGTAGGAAGTAGTACATCCATTTTGCAAATTCCTGGGCGGAGGGTTGCCCAAATACCCAGGCCAATGCTATCATCCCCATTTGGATGCTCTCCTTGAATTCAGAGCGAGGGATGTCTATTTTCATTCTCTTTGGGTCCCTCTTCAGGACCTTGAGCCAGTTGGTGTTCATGTACACCCGGGCGGCATCCTCCAGTTGATTGAATTGTTTCAAGGCATCCTTCCTTGTAACCACTATGACCCTATCAAATTGTGGGATACCCAGGCCTGCTTGGAAAGTGACTGGGTCGAGGGACACCAGTGGAGTGGGGTATCTTGTGGGTTCTGTGGCTGCGAGCATGAAGGCCCAGACAGAAGAGTTATAGTTGGTAGCTAGGGTTAGAAAAAGCTCCGAAGACTGCACGGAGCATGGGAAGCAAGCTACCCGGAGGATTCCGGAACCTCTGATGTTGGTTGCTAGTTTGTCTCCAGCCTGTCGCTGGATGTGCATTATCTTTACCAGGGCCTGCATTTCTTCCCAAGTCCCGACACTGGCGTCGGTCATCAGTTTTACCTTGGACTCAATCTTTGAGCCCACAATCTCATTATCCTGCACAAAATTCATGGTAAGGGGTGGCTTTGCCAGGGCCTTCTCCATTTTTGACTTTGATGCTGCCCTGGTCTCAGTTGTGGTGGGCAATTCAGGACTTCCGGGAGGAGATGATGCGGACGCTTCAGACATGTTTGGAAGATGAAGTCTAGACCTTCGAGACAAAGAGACCGTCAGAACATACTTATCAAAATTAAAATAGTTACTTCGAGGTCCGGGAAAATCTTACCACCGTGATGTTTGCCTTTCCTAAAAAGTTAGTTTTATGCAAAGGTATCTGAAAAGCAAAACATAAACTTAGAATGTTCATTATATCTCCGGATCTGGGAAATTTTATCACACTTGACGAAGACATAGGACGAATGGTGGAAAGAGGCCCGAAGCTTGGAGAAATGACCATTAGCAAAGAAGAATGTGGAGGCAGGTCCACGTAGACGCCACGTGCGTTAGCATTGAATGGATGTGATGGCAATGACGACGGAGCCAATTGTTCGAACGCGCGAAAAGAGAAAGCCACTTGGCTAGAAGTAATTGCGTGCATGGGAAATAAATGAGGCTCTGACAGCCTTGATGGAGGAGAGAGAAAACCACCTGTTTGGAACCGGCCGAGAGTCGAGTTTCAAACAGGTGGTTTTCTTCCTTGGAGCAAGCTTGGAGGCGAAAAACCAGAAGCAAGGGAAACTCGACCAGCCTGTTGAGCCACCCAGAAGGATATACATAAATTTAAAGGATATATACATGGAAAGGAGGAGATATACATGGGTTATCTACAGATATACACATATATACATGAATATACACACGGGACGACTCCCACAGGAAAACCAGACTAGGCAGAAACAAATATATACAGCCATTTACATTACACACACCTTTTACAAACTTCACACTATTTACAGGCAGACCATTATTTACATGATTTACATTATTTACAGACAAACAACCACTGCAAAGAGGGTGGACGACCCTCTGGCAGAGCCGACCCACCAACGGGCGGCAAGACCCAAAAGCAAAAGAATAGACATGACAGAGAAATGAAGTAAAACGACAACAAAACCAGGCAACCCAAGGAAAAAAACTAGAAAACAGAAGCAAAACAGAGAGAAGGAAAGGCAAAACACCAACCTAAAAATGTAGAAGGCTAAGGAAAGGAGGGATTACCGAAAGAACTCTGCAACAACCCGAGTCGTTAGGCTGCCAAGATCACCACCACGAAGCACTTGCGTATGTCTGAGAACAACAGAAGGTGTTAAGATTTGATTATCACAAATTCTCTGTAAATGCTCTGCTAATCACTTTGAAAATGCTCTATTTCACTCTAAGTGCTTGAAGGTTTTAATCATGGTAAGTGTGAAAATGACAGGTAAGTCTATTTATACCCGCGGTAAAAATTAATCCTCCTCCTTCCAGAGATTTCAGGTCAGGCGAAACCTCCGGACTTCGGGCCTAAGGATTCCTTACGATGATATTCTCAGGAATCATCATAGCAAAGAATCCCAGAGTCCGGAATCCGGTCTCCGACAAAAGACAACCTCCGGGATCCGGGATCCCAGAGGGGAAAACCAAACCAAGAAAATAACACACACCGGGGAAGAAAACCCCGGAGAAAGAAAACAAAAAGGAAAATAAAGACAAGGCAAAGCCGCAGCAAAAAGCAAAGCAAAAAAAGAAAAAAAAGGGGGACCCAACATTTTGCACACAAAATGTAGGGACGGGGATGCAGGGCATAACAAATGGTGACTATCTGGGACAAATGCCTTAGCGCATTTGAGAACCATAGAACCTCTGGTTAGCACAACCAGAACAAATCCACCTCCTGAAGTGTTTGACAAGCAGAAAGCAGCATATCTAAGAGAACCAGACCACATAGGAGTTAGTCCGTAGCCTTTCATCAGTGTTGTCGTGTGTGCTTTGAAAGGAAATCAAGCCGATGACCTTTGGGAGGAATAGAGAAGTGATACTAATTACATCAAACCAGTCATCAATTTGATTGCTTCCCCCCGGAGACCGAAGTTTCATCTCGCTCTTCTTACTATTTTATTTATTTCTAGGTGGGGAAGGCAGTACTTCTTTCACCATTTAAGCCTAAGCTTAGCTAAATTCAAATGGTGATACTTCTTTCACCTATCCACCTATATTTAGATATTTCGAAGAGGATAAAACTCTGGACCCGGGAAGAATTTCTTTGAATTTTCAGACTTGGATCAACCAACCAGTACAGCTGATCTACCCTCGGCATGTCCGATTACTTGTTCCTTATATTAATTTTGTTCACTGATTTCCAGACTCCCGGAGACAACACCCAATGGAGATTGCTCGAAAAATATGCGATAACCTGCAAAACAATCCCGGAGACCGGGTTGATTCCACCGTGATAAAGATTGATTCTAAAGTTCACCATGCCGGAGGCATTGCACCAGAGGCCAAAGTTATGCGAAGCATTCCAGTTCCTACAAGATGGAACAAAATTCCGGGACCAAAAGAAAGTCGAAAGCGAAAACAAAGACAACAAAAACAAAAGGGGAGACTGCCCCGGAGGACAGCCGACAAGACTATTTACAAGGGGATATTTACATATAATACAACTTCGGACAAACTTACCCTTATTCGAAGTAATGTTTGAGAAACTTCCCATTAACAGCCAATGCGACAGGTTCTCCAGTCAAGGTGTTAAGGCAATAAGTATTTGCCCCACAGATTTATGAGATTAAGTATGGTTTGAGCCAGAGCCGTTGGAACTTGGTATGCTTTCCTTTCTTCTCCTGGGCCTTATCCCACAACAGGACCAGGTCCGAAATCTGAAAAGCCTTATATTGGGCTCTTCTGTCAAACCACCTTTTTACTACTGCTTGATGACGTGCAAAGTGTTCAAGGGCTGCGTCTCATTGTTCCTCCATCCGCACCAGATTCAGGAGCCGAACCTCCACAATGTTATCCCTGTTGTTAAATTCCTGCATAAACTATAGAACCAGGATTTCTAAGTTGACTGGGAATACAGGGTTTTGACCATAAACCAGGTGGAATGGGGATGTCCCTAGGGTGGCCTTAATATGAATACGATTCGCCTAGAGGGAAAATTTTAGTTTTTGGTGCCAATCCCGAGGATTTTGTTCTAACAAATGTTTGATCACCTCAAGTAGGTTCTTGTTTGTTGATTCAGCAACACCGTTCCCCTGGGGGTAATAGTTGCTGGAGAACTTCAGTGTGATCTTTCTATTGTAGGTCCATTTGAGTAATTGTGCGGAAGAAAATGCCGGACCGTTGTCACATACTAAAGCAAAGGGCATTCCAAACCTTGTGACGATGTTTTCCTCCATAAATTTGATAACTATGTCCGCCGTGTTGTTTTTGCAAGGTATAGCTTCAGACCACCGAGTACAGTAATCAGTCGCAATAAGGATATATCGGTGGTTGGCAGACGAGTTGGGGTTGATTTCCCCGATGAAGTCAAGTGCCCATTGGGCAAAGGGTCTAGCCTCATAGACTGGTTGCAGAGGCATGGCTGGGTTACGCTCATGATGTGCTGCAGTTTGAAAAGTATGGCATCTCCTAACATGAGCGTAGACGTTTTTAAATACGCAGGGCCAATAATATATGGTCTAAAGTATCTGATGGGCAGTGGCGTCAGCTGAACCATGTCCGGTTCCAAACTGTCCATGGAATTCATCAATTATTTTCACAGCTTGGTCCCTGTCGATGCACCGGAGGTACACTCCCTCATAGTTTTGATGGTAAAGCGTGAAATTTTTAATCATGAAATGGGCGCTTTTCATCCGCAAGGCATGGAATTTGTGGGGAGGTAATCCCTCTGGGTATTTTTTGTTTAGCAGCAAGTACACCAGATTGGTATACCACGGGTCTTGGGTAATGGACTCCACCGTATAAGTTTGACATTCTATGTGGGGAGTCTCTTCTGTGATTGTTCAACTTAGTCCCTGGCCTTGGACTATTTTCATGGGCAGCATCTCTAAGTCATATTCCTGGAGGATGGCCATCCATTTCCCCCGTCTCTCACCCAACTCACTCTGCATCAGCAGAGATTTGACAACCTGGTCTGGGATGATAGCATGCACTTTGCTTCGGAGAATATAATGCTGGAACTTCTTCACGGCGTGAACTAGAGAAAAGGCCTACTTTTCCAGTGATGAATACTGAACTTCGACGTTCTTAAAGGGGGAACTCATGAAAGCAATTGGTCGTTCCTCCCCTTTTACCTTTTGGGTCAGTACTGCCGCAGCAGAATGCAGCGAAGCAAATGAGTATATGTAAAACGGGAGAGAATAGTCCGGACTAGCCAGGACAGGTGCCTCCATTATGGTCTATTTAATTTGGGTGAATGCCCACTTAGCTTCAGGACTCCACTCAATTTTGGTATCCTTTTTCATCATTTCATTGAGTGGTTTGACTATTTCTGCGAATCCCGTGATAAATCGTCGCACGAAGTTGATTTTTCTGAAGAAGGATCGCATTTATTTCTTGCTGTCAGGCATCTGTAAGTTCAGCAATGTTTCGAATCTATCAGGGTCTATGGATATACCCTTCTCAAAGATGATATGCCTGAGCAACTTCCCTTCGGTGACCCCAAATATGCATTTCTTGGGGTTGAGGGATATTCCATACCGGTGACATCTCTCATAGATCTGAGCGAGGTGGGCGGCGTGATCATGCCTATGCCGGGAGAAGACACTCGAATCATCCATATAGATGATTATGCACCGATTTACAAAGCCCTTGAATGCAATGTCCATGGCCTTTTGAAATGTAGCCCCTGCATTGATCAAACCAAAGGGCATTCTTCTATATGCAAACGTTCCCCACTTGGTGGTAAACGTTGTTTTCTCTCTATCTTCATACTTGACCATGACCTGGTTGTATCCCGAGTATCCATCCAAGAAAGACATCATCTGGGATCCATTTACTATCTGCAACACCTCATCCAACAAGGGGAGAGGGTGATTATCTTTTTTAGATGCCTTGTTCAAATTTTGAAAATCCACGCAAAGGCGGATCTCACCATTCTTCTTCCTGACTGGGACCAGGTTGGCAACCCATGTAGTATGCCGGATTGGAAAGATTATCCGGGCTGACAATAGTTTTTCTACCTCTTGATGGATCAGAGGCTCTATCAGGGGGTTGACCGGTCTTTGCTTTTGCAGAAAAGGCTTAGCGTCTGACTTCAGGGGAATAGTGTGCGTCATGATGGATGTGTCATATGTCTTTAAATATTCATATCCCCAGGCAATTACATCAATGTATTCTTGGAGAACCGCGAGAATCTTCTCATTTTCCTCAGGGGAACAGGAGGTACCAATGTGGATGATATTTTCTTCACCGGGCTAGCTGATGTGAACCTTTTCAAACTTTCCTCCCTCAGGGGAGGATGATACCTTCTCACGGGCTCGAGGGTCTGAATCGAAGATTCGTTCTAATGCAACCATCCCCTTAGGGATAGTGTTAGTGGGCAAGTCCATGATCCCATCATCTTCATTACTTTGCCCCGTATCATTGTGGTCTCATTCTTCCACTATCTGATCTTCAAAAACACCAACATTCACCATGAAGGCCAAGATATGTTGGTCATCCTCAAAAACCTGAAAGTGGGTGACATTGTCTAGAATGGACGGGGTGGGGACCATCTCAACTAAAAATCTTTGGAGTCGTGAGCCAGCCATCGGCTCAAGTGTTCTGGTAGAAACGGCTAGGGCATCAGGGACAATTTCATCGCCGGGGAATGAGATCAATGCCAAAGGCATCAAAATCCTTAATAAGGCTCCAGGCCCGGTTGCGGTATGTGGCCAGCCTTTTGTCATGACATGTGTATTGACTCCGGACTTGTTTAACAATCAACTCTGAATCACCCAGAGCCCGGAGGCGGGTGATACCTTTCCTTAGTGCGAATAGGAGTCCAAGGACCAAGGCCTCATACTCTGTGACATTGTTTGTATAGTTAAACTGCAGCCTGTATGACGCGAGGAAGGATTTCCCTCGTGGGTTGATTAATTCTACCACGGCCCCACAACCATGTTTGGATCAGGACCCATCGAACTTAAGGGTCCATAAGTCATTGTTTGTAATCTGGGGCTAGGGACAGGGGGGTCCCTTTGGATTATCGCTGGGAAGCTTAGGGATTTTCTCCCAGACTACCGGCGTGGCAGTAGGATTTACCTCTGGAGGTGTTTTGACTTGGGTACTGGGTCCAGGAGAATCAGTTGTGTATTCTTTTTGGAAGGTATCAAGTTGCCGGGTAGCGATCGATAGACATGGTTCACACTCGTGCTCTGAATGTTTTTGATAATGTACCCGGCACCAAGTGCTGGACATGAGTGTGGAAAGGGTCGTTGTGGGGCCCTGAGAGTTAATTTCAACTCACCTTTTCTTCTAAGTCTTGTGCTCTTTGCAGCACTATGGGATCCTCTCCGGGGATGAAATCAAATGTTAAGATTTCAAGAGGTCGGTACACCCCTAGAGAAGACTCAGAGAAAAGGACTTCATTGACCCTCCCAACTTTGGTAAGGGCCTGTTTCATCCGAGGTTCACTTTCAACCCAGATCTGATTGGATTCTCCTTCCCATGGAAGCCATAAGTGGGTGAAGTCAGTCGAAAAGTATCCATTCAGGGACTTAGACCAATTCTGACTTAATAACATCCCGTAAGTCTCTGGGATATCCACCACTTGGATGTCAATGATGCTAGCTATCCTGGGGTCCTGGATAAGGTGTATCCGGACGTTCTTCAATTTCCCCACCATTTTCACAGCAGTTTTATCCAGTTGGATTACTGCACCATTAGACGGGGTGGGGTTTAGTCGAGCTTCCGACAAATGAACAAGGGCATGATGTTACCCAAAGCTCCGGAGTCTACTAAGTAGTTGTGTATATTTTTGTCGTAAATGTTTAGGCCTAGTAGGAAGGGAGGATCCTCATTATTTCCCTGGAAGACAGCCACATTAGCATCTTTGAATGAGACGGTCTTTGGTGGGCGGCTAATGGTCTCCGGGTTTCCTAAGAGCTTCAGAAGAGACTTCTTCTGCTCAGGACAATTTAGCAAAACCTCCATCAAGGTCATAGAGGTGGTGGTCTGCTCTAAGGCCTTCATGATGTCAAATATTCCTCTCGAGAACTGGTGATTTTCCTCTGTGAGATCTTTTGCTTGGTTAGAGCTAGGACCTTTTGGAGGGACGGGTCGATCAATTGCATTACTCTAGGGAGGAGGAGTATATTTGGCAGGAGGTATAGGTATGTAAGCTGGTCCTTTACCAACCTGACTTCGGGTATTGTATGGAGCCCGCGAGTTAGTAAAGGCGTTGGCCTCAAAGGGCGGAATGGATTCATCAAAGAATCCCTGCAGTTTGGATTCTTCTTCATCTTCCCCAGAAGTTCTGAAGAAGATGGTATCACAGGTGAAGGCACTGTGGGTTTGCTCTTGGATAGGGGGCTTTGGGGGAGCGGTATCGTGTGATTGTTGCCTGTCCAGCTGGGAGATCATTATGACTTTCTCTAAAGTGGCACAATTCACTTCATTGTGCGAACATGTATCGTGCAGCCGACACTAATTAGTCATGGGCTGGAAGTCTGCAAATGGCGTAAAATGGGATGGTTCAGCACCATTTTGGTTGGTGTTTTGGTTCAGAGGTGGGCCTCCGATGTTAGCGTTATTATTCTATTTTTGGTTGGGCCTAAGCCCGTTGAAATTTCTTCCCCCAGCGTTGTTGTTTCTCTAGCCGGAGAAGATATTCCCTCTCTAGGAATTTGAGGTCTGGGGCGCGTAGGATCCCGCCTTCAGTTGGCCCATGTCCATAGTTAAAGTGGATAGCATTCACCGGACAGATTCAACCTCGGCGGTCAACTGAGTGTTAGCGTCACAATGGGATGGTTGTGGTTGTTGTTGGCTTCCCGAGAAGGCAGCAGGATTAGCCAGAGTCAAGGGCGGTAATCCTCCAGCTGCAGACGACTAGAAGAATGGCACTCCAGACGGTTGTGGTTGAGTTTGTTGTGTCTGCTGCGGCTGATTCCAAGGGAAGACTTCTGGACCTAGTGTCATTTGGGTCTAGGCCGGGTAAACATACCATGCCTGTTGGTCTACCAAAGGCAGCGGGGGATTCACCGCCATTGAGGGGGCACCTATGGCCAGATTGGGATTGTATCCCCTGGCATATGCAGTTCCGCTAGGGATCGTGTTATAGGGTGTGTTCTGTCCAATCCCGCCTGGGGATTTGTTGAGACCACGGGACAACTCTAAGGCCAGGTTGTAGACTTTTTCCAAACTATCCCGGTCGCCCGGGGTGGTCGTTCTCCAAAGGAGAGTGGCAACAAAAGGGTCCATCGCATTAAGATATGTCTATATGGTAACGTATGGTGATGGGAAAAAAGGGCCCGTGCACCGCTTTAGGGCACGTTGGAACCTATGGTTGAATGTTGTAAGAGGCTCATTGGGTTCCTTTCTAATGGAGATGAACTAGCTGTGGGACCAAGCTGGGTCCACATACACGCGAAAGGCAGCCAAGAAGGCGTCCTCCATATCCTGCCAAGTGTTGATGGAGTTGGCAGGCAAGTTCAGGTACCAGTTCAACTCACTTTGCCCTAAGGACAGGGGAAACATGCGGGTCACAACATCTTCATGCTAGATCCGGTGTCGATTCATGGCATCTTTGTATGCCTGTAAATTTTCTTCTGCGGTCCGTGAGCCTAAGTGCTCATATCATGGGAAAATCTTCTCTGGGTGGGAGGGTAAGTCGTTGATTGCGCCCAAAAAAGTGCCCATTAGGGACCTAGTGTTTCCGAAATATGCAGCCATTGGGGGAACTATATGTTGGGTAGTTTGGGTACTGGTTCCCAGGACTGTCTGGGGAGTCTGGGTATTCAGAGATATGGTAGATCCCCAGACAACAGTGGCCGGTAGGACTTTTGATGTCCTCTTCTTTCAAGAAGGAGGCTCAAGTTTGACAAACCTTCTGGGATTCAGGGCAGACCTTAGGACTCTTTTGAATTTAGCTGGGGAAAAAGACCCAATCCCACTAAAGGCTTGTCTCCTAAAACTACAACTCAGAGAAACCTCAGGAGGTGTAAAATTAGAATCTCTGGGAGGTGATCAGTTCATGCCCTCCTTCTAGCACCAGTTTCTGTTGAGGGGGTTTTGTTGACCGGGTCCGCCAACAGTCATAAGTTGTCACCGGGTTCCGGGGAAATCAGCCAACTCCGCCTGCAAAGGTTGTCCAGGGGAAATAAATCCTCTGGGCCTTCAAGCACCTGGGTGTCGGGTAACGACGGTGTGGGGCTCGGTTGGGAGAGGTGACTGTTTTTGAGGGGGGGATAGCTGGTTACTTCAACTCGTTCCTCTGGAGATTCAGTACAGTAAAGGTTTTCCCGTGCATTCTACACTTAGCAAATAAAATAAAAAAGATCCTGCAGGGTTAGAAGCATTTCATCTAACTACAGTCATGCCAAAATGTCTGGAACATCAGCAATATTCTGATAGACTACACTAAATACTGAAGAAATACACAACCATCAGTTAGCATTTTATCAGTAGCGAAAATAAAGAGGTCGTTAATCTACTTTAACATATCAGAGTGAAGGACATACAGAACATTAAAACATGAAATACCATTTAACTCAGAAGCAGGGACGCTAACAACATCATTTCCAAGAATCCTTCCTTCTTCATTAATATTTAGTCCAGCAGGCACTGGTGCGTGATACAATGGTTGCTCCAAGGGAGCATCTAACTATCAAGAACAGAACAATGGAGCATTGAGCTCTGCAACTTAAACTCAGGAATTAATTTTGCTATTTCTTATGGACAACAAAATCATCAATTTCGCCAACCCTTGGAAATGGGCCGATCTGGCTATTTATACAACTCTTCTCTAACCCTAACCCTATTTTACATAGTTCAATAAAATACAATATCTGGGGGCCGGTACTACCTGCGCCACCCTACAAAAGACCTGGAGATGGAATAGGTCTGTCATGTCAGAAGAATAAGATAAGAATATACATCGGAAGAATCAGTCTCGAGAAG